>APFE030968850.1:55023-85598 GCA_000404065.3 Pinus taeda
TGTGGAAGCATTGTTTTGTGCTATTTCTATTATCCAACTAGATTGGATAAATGAAGCAAGGGATGAATGGAAGAACGACGAAGAAGTGTGGCCACTCATTCAAAAGTTGCAGAAAATTGCAATTCAAACAATATTGCCAGAACTTGAAGAGGAAGGAAAAATCATATTGGAACCTGGAGTATTCATAGAAACAAGAACCCGATAGCTATGAAATCGATCAATTTCAGAGTATCTCATCAAGTGGAAGAACTTACCTGTTGAAGGTTCCACATGGGAGGACAAGAATATTCTCCAGAAGCATCAAGAACTACTCAAGCGTTGAGGACAACACGTTTTGAAGGAGAGGGGCATGTTATGCCCCTATACTACTAGTGTAACCCATTATTTTTATTAGTACAACCCCCTTATTATATTGATGTACCCATGTAGTGCCCATATTGTTACTATTGTGCCCCATAGAAGCACGCTATTGTTATTATTGTGCCCTTACATTATTATTGTTATGTCGACTCTGATTATATTATGACCCCTTAGACTCCTATATATAGAAAGGAGGTCTTTTCATTTGTATCATCCAAGAATTTTTCATTTATGTAATGTAAAGGAGGTTGCCCCCTTGAAGAAGCTGAATTCTAAGGCGTTGATCTATCTTTTCTATCTTTTTCTTGAGCTAGTTTCATAACAAACAAACATAATTTGCACAATGATTTTAGAGACTCCAACTTTGGTTTGAATAAGAACCATATTCTGAATATTGATATGAGGAATTTTGATGGCAAATATCCAGTAACATGGATTCTATAGATGGAGCAATTCTTTGATCTACATGATGTGAAACACACAAAAAAGGTAAGCATTGCATCTTTATATTTAGAACCTAATCAATTTGTGTGATATTTATGGCTTTCTTCTCATAAACCACTTGTCACTTGGTCAATTTTTACGAAGGAATTAATATCACATTATGAGGATACAAAGAGCAACACCTTCTTTAGCCAATTGATAATTCTCAAAGAAAATGGTTCAATGTCAGAGCACATTGAGGAATTACAAAGATTGAATATCAAGGTAATTTATATTCTAGAGGAGCATATGGTTGATGTATTCATAGGGACTTTAAAACATAACATAAAACATGAGGTTTTTCTTTGGGAACCTAATTCATTGGAGAAGGCATTCGAGGTGGCAAGAAAATTTGAAAGAAAAATTATGGCAACAAGGAGGTCTACCACTCATAACTACGAAGATGGAAGTGTTGTAACCCCTAGCTTCCACAACCTACAAGGTTGACACGAAAATAACTAGAGGAGAAAAGAATAAAAGGGATTTATTACTATTGTGATATCAAATACATTAAAGTTCATAAGTGTGCTAACAAGAACTTATTTTACATAGATTGTGAAGAGGAGGAAAAAAAGGAATAAGAAACATAAAAAGAAGAAGTTGTACACTAGGAACCAACACCGAGGGCTGGAAAAGAAGAAATGAATCCAACCATATATTGTAATGTATTAGTGGGAATTACCACTCCTCATAATATCAAGATAGAAGGATTTATCAAGAAGGACAAGGTAATAGTGTTGATTGATTCAGGTAATAACCACAATTTTATTCATTGTAAGATAACCTCGGAATTGAATTACTTTCTATATTTAGCGCTAGAGTGTCAAGTGATGGTTACAAATGGAGGAACTATAAATTTCTCAAGGAAGTGCCATAGTATTAATCTAACCATGGGTTAATATCTATTTAATAGTCCAATTCTTTCCATTCCAATGGGGGGCACTAATGTTGTATTAGGAGTCCAATAGCCAAAATATTTGGGGACAATAACTTTTAACTTTTAAGAACTTTTTTTGATATTTTTCTGGGAAGGAAAGGAAATTGAATTAAGGGGTATTATAGGGAAACCATGGAAGATAATCAGCTCTAATGTAATGACAAATATTTTTAGGTAATAATAACGAGGCGTAATTGCATAATTATGCTCACTAGATGTTCAAACATTGAAATCATCAATTTCTCTAGGTCTCCAAAGAGTATTGGACAATCATTCCAAAGCATTTGAGACTCCCAAAGGTATCCCACTTGTTTGTGATCATGATCATGCTATTCACTTGATTCTAGGAAGTGTTCCTCCAAACATCAAACCTTACAGATATCAACTATGCCCAAAATATTGAAATTGAACGTATGGTTACAAAAATGCTAGAGGCAGGTATGATTCAACATATCAAAAGTTACTTATCTTCTCCAGTAGTATTGATGCAAAATAAGGATGGATCATGGTGTATGTGTTAGGATTATCAAGATCTCATTAAGTTCACTATTAAAGATAAAATTCCCATTTATGTCATTTATGAATTGTTGGATGAATTACATTGAGAAATTTACTTCACCAAGCTGAATCTTCATTCTGGATATCATCAAGTTAGAATGAAGATATAATAAATTCCAATAACAACATTCAAAACTCATGAAGTTTATCATGAATTTTTGGTCATGCCTTTTGGCCTTATTAATGCACCTTCCATATTTTAAGGTTTGATTAATTCCACTTTCAAACCCTTTCTTAGAAAATTTGTGTTAGTATTTTTTGACGATATACTAATCTACAACAACTCTTGGAAAGATCATGTTCAACATGTTGACAAGGTTCTTAAACTATTGGAGGAGAAATAATTGTATTCAAAACCCTCCAAATGTTTTTTTGGGGTACAGGAGGTGGAATATTTGGGTCATATTGTATCTCATGTCGGTGTTAAGTTAAACCCTAACAAATTTAAAGCTATCAAATAATAGAAAATCCCCACAACCCTAAAGCATCTTCGATTATTTCTCAGGTTGACAGGGTATTATCACAATTTTGTTAAGAATTATGAGAAAATAGCAGCGCCTTTAACAACATTACTAAAGAAAGATGCATTTTTTTGGACTCTAGAAGAAACTAAGGACTTTGAACATCTTAAAGAGGCAACTTGCCAAGCTCCGGTCTTAACTACACTAGACTTCAAAAACCTTTATTATGGAATTTAATGCCTCGGGAAATGGAATTGGTGTTGTTTTAATGTAAGAAGGAAGCCCCATTTCTTTTGAAATCCATCCCATCAAGGGAAAGTATTTACACAAACCTATTTCTGAAAAGGAAATGTTGTAAATACTACATGCCCTTAAGGATTGGCACCCTTACTTAATGGGAAGACACTTCAAGGTAAAAACATATCATGATAGTCTTAAATACTTTTTGGAACAAATATTATCTTTAGAAGAGAAAAAAAAATGGGTCACAAAGATGTCGGGTTATGACTTTGAAATAATATACAAAAAGGGAAGAAAAATGTTGTTGCATATGGACTCTCAAGAAGGGATGAGGATGTGGAAGCATTTCTCTATGCCATTTGTGTTATCTAACTAAATTGGACAACTGAAGCAGGGAATGAATGGAAGAATTTCAAAGAGGTTTGGACACTCATTTAAAGGTTACAACAAGATCCAAATACATCTGATAAATTTATCTGGAAAAATGATTCATTATGGTACAAAGATCACTTATATTCTATGTAAGAACTCCCAACCGAAACAAAAGATTCTTTTGGAATTGCATACCTTTCCTTTAGGAGGGAAATAGAGATTTTAAAAAACTTATCACAAGGTCGAGAAGGATTTTATTAGGGATGGCCTTAAATCTAATATTTAGAATTTTGTGGTAGAATGTTTGGTTTTCCAACAAAATAAAGTTGGGACAATTACGACCCCATGTTTGTTACAACCTTTAGCCATTCCAAGTCAGTGTTGGGAGGAGGTATCAATGGATTTTATCACAGGTTTACCCAAGTCCAAAGGAAAGCGTGTCATCATGGTGGTGGTTGATAGACTTACCAATTATGCATACTTTTGTTCACTATCTAATCTTTCCAAATCCAGTACAATCTCTATTACATTTATGAAAATAGTTCAAAAGATACATGGAAACCGAAATATTATTGTAAGTGATAGATATCCCATTTTCACTAGAAATTTTTGGACATAATTATTTTCTTGACTTGGTACTTAATTAGCTCATAGATCATCTTATCATCCTCAATCTGATGAAAAAACTGAGATAGTGAACAAATTTTTGGAAGTATATATTCATTGCTTTGTATCTGATTAAAAAACACAATGGATCAAGTGGTTACCTTTGGCAAAATGATGGTATAACACCTCCTTCCATATTGCAGCAAAAATGACCCCATTTTATGGTACTTTATGGATATCATCCACCATCTATCATATCATCTTTAAGAGAAAATTCTAAGGTTCAAGTAGTGGAAGATCACATCGTGCATCAACAACAAGTTCACCAACTCTTACAGGATAACTTGATTCTAGTGTAGAATTGAATGAAACGACAGGTAGATCAACATTGCAGTGAAAGAATTTTTGAAGTAGGTGATTGGGTATTTTTACGGCTATAACCATACAAAAAATTGTCCCTAAAGCAAGCTAAGAAGGATAATAAATTATCACCCAAGTACTATGGTCCTTACAAGGTGTTGCAAAAGATCGGTACTATGTCATACAAATTGGAGTTGCTTGCATCTTCTCAAGTACACCCAGTTTTCCCTATTTCATGCTTTAAAAAGGTTATATTTTATGAGCTGCCAATTCAAACAATATTGCCAGAACTTGACGAGGAAGGAAAAACCATATTGGAGCCTGAAGAAGTCACATAAACAAGAACCCAATAGCTGCAGAATTGAACAATTTCAATGTATCTTATTAAGTGGAAGAACTTACCTACTGAATATTCCACATGGGAGGATGAGTATTTTATACAAAATCATCCAGAACTACTCAAGCATCATTGAGGAAAACAATTTTTGAAGGACAGGGGCATGATAGGTCCCTATAATACTAGTGTAGCCCCCATATTGTTATTGTTTTGCCCCATGTAGCCCCCATATTGTTATTGTTGTGCCCCATGTAGCCCCCGTATTGTTATTGTTGTGCCCCATAGAAGACAACTATTGTTATTGTTGTGCCCTTACATTATTATTGTTATGTAGGCCCTAATTATATTGTGACCTTTTAGACTCCTATATATACCAAGGAGGTATTTTCATTTGTATCATCCAAAAATTGTTGATTTATGTGATGTAAAAGGAGGTTTCCCCCTCAAAGAGGTTTATTTTCAAGCCGTTTTATATATTTTCTTTTATTTTGTGATATGATTACATAACATTAAAATTAAGAACTTAAATTCATAAAATTAAGAGCCTCCAGCCTGTCATGATACATAAATGTATTTACCAATCCCACATCCAGGAATGACTCTACCCTTGCATTTAGTCATATTAACAGCGTTGCAACAAATTCTTTCTAGATGCATTTGAGATATGATATGCTCATAGAGTCTCCCAATGATTGTTAAATTGGAAACTAGGGCCAAACTCCATGTGGGTCAGCTTATTTATGGTAACTGATATTTTTATTGGATCCCTCTCGTCAAGAGGTGTAGGATTGATCCAAAGATCATCCAATTCCGATATGTATTTATGGAGATATGAATTTATTTAGATTATGGTTTTATTATCTAGCCGACCAGCTCTTACGTAGGCTCAGGAAGCCCAAACGTCATGACTATTCATCATATATGTTTTAGTATAAATATAGAGGACTTGAAGTCATTTCAACAGACATTCTTGATGTGTGCTCTCTCCACTTCTTGGGTTTTTGGAGGAGAGTCACAAAAAGGATACATTGTCCTTGTTTGAGATGCCCTAGCCAACGTATGCTGGTCCAACACAAGGACAAGGAGACTCCTTCAATGCAGTCATGAAGACATATATACTCAGTCAAATGAAGCTCTAACTCATTGCTAAGAAGAGGACTATTACGCTGCTCATGGAAACTCTCTTATATGCTGTTCATGGTAACGTTGTTCATGAAGCCCTAGCCACAGTAAGCCACAGGCTTATGGGGATGCACACAAAAATCTTGTAAGTTGGACTCTATGCGTTGTCATGACATTTATACGCTGGGAAATATTAACACGCAGTTTATATATATACATGCTGTCTCATATATCACGCTGTCCAAAGTTAAATATATACATGTTGTTTCATCAACGTTGTCCAATGTTAGATACACGTTGTTTTATATGATGCATATCAACGTTGTCCAATGTTATATATCTACACACTGGTCATATGAACCCGCAGTTATATATGGTAACTACGCAGTCATGGTAATTGTACGCAACTCATACACGCAGTTCATACGTTGTTCAGGAAGCATGATACGCTATTCATGAAACCCTATACGCTGTAATGGAGACCTGTTAACTCAATTAATGAAGACCTTTAACGCAAAAGAACTTCGCATTCTCCCTCTCTGAAATTTCGGGTATATAGCCACAAATCATACATGATCCAGCCGCAAGCATAGATGGCAGCCACGATAGAGCAATAGATGGTAGCCATGATGAATCTGTTGTCATATAGTTGCAGTCAAGACTCTTATATGCAGATCATAAAGATAGTTATACGCAGAAGTTTTGGCCTCCTCACTGTCTGGTTCTATTGGCATTGAGGAAGATCCAAGTGGTATTCTTTTAGTTGTCTCAATGGTATTCCTGTATGAAGAAAGCATAAAAGAGATGTATGTGATTTAGGCATTTCATATCTATCTTGGATAGATGAATCAAGAAAATCTTTATATGAGGACGCAGAAATCTCTTTGGTCTCAAAAAGGATATCCCTGTATCATACAACAGTACCTTGGACTACCCAAAGCTTCGGTGATGAGCACAATCCTCCTTGGTGGTATTTATCTCCATGAATGGGATCAAATGACAGCATATTCTTGTGGCAAAGAAGATATATGAAACCCTACAGTTGTACTAATTCGGCATAGTTGTATATCACAATGAGAAGACTGGATTTGTCATTCTCAGCATACTTGTTGATTTGGGATAGAAATATGGAAGCAGCATAACATTCACTGACTACACATCAGATGGGTGCAGATCCATGATGTTGAGAACATCTCAATGATATTTGGGTGCAACGCTGCATGATCTTGATCGTGATTAGTACAGCATGGTGCAGTGTGCAGTAGTGCAACTATAGGACCAAATACAACGTGATGATAGTTGAAGGAGTCTTCTTGAGAATCAGTTGAAGCAAATGCCTTCAACTGATCTCATCGTTATACAATATGATCTAATGCTAGATCAAAGAGTTGACTTCTGTTGTAAATGTACTATCTCTCTCTCTCTCCTTCTCTGCTAAACTTTGAAGAAAATAAAAGAAGAATTGATCAAGGGTTTCCCCACACATTGTGGGGTTTGTCCCTGGCTTGCGCCACATCTTGTGTCCTCTTGACGTGGCTTGTCTTCTGCAATTTATATTTATGTTCTATCTACAATTTAATTTATGCTGATGTGATTGCTAATATGGAAAAGAAATTGAATAAATTGCTCTAGCATAGAACATACCAAAACTTAACATGGTATCAGAGCTGAGGTGAAGACAATGCCCAAGCAAGAGTGAAAAAACAATCACCAAAGGCAGTTGGGACAAAATAGAAGGATCAATGGGTTTCTCATAATTCACCTAAAATGAAGTTGAACCAGAGAATGTTATCATAATGACACAGCGGAAGTTTTTGATGGCATATCTAAAGATCACTTCATTGGGAAGTTTGGATCTAAGGGTGGAAGGAAAGGCAGATGCCTTATTGAAATAAGTTCAGTCGTTATGCGAAGGAGTGTTCGAATGGCAGAGACACATCTCTTGATGAAGATAAAAATCATTCCTGGGACGTCTTCCATGATCAAAGGAAAGACTGGTAATGCAGGTCATCAAGGAAATGGTCGACTCTTCCACGAAAGCAAGGAACCCTAGAATCTCTTTTATGTACCTAATCACAAGAAGAACCTGATGTTCATCTCGGAAATGGAAGTCAAAGGTTATAGGATGGCACTTATCGATGGAAAGGTATGTGTTTGAAAATAGATCTTGCAAAGATGTTTTGAGTTCAGGGTTGTATCAAGTTGCAGGATGTCCACTGGGGACCATGTCCTTTGACTCAGCACCAGAGATCTGTGAGTCATATGGTGAGTGGATGCCTGAATTCAAAAGGGAGCATGAAGGTACATGTCTGAAATGTACCGAAGGAAAATATTATAAGGGGACCATTCCCCCTCATGAAGCAGGTCCACAGGCTTGGAACAACCCGAGGAGTTTGAGACTCATGATCAAGAATCTCATGTATACAGGTGGAAGAAAGCCCTCTATGGCTTGAAGCAAAACACCTCGGGTATAGTATGAGAGGATTGATAGCTATCTAATGCAGCTGAGATTCACTAGGAGTGAAACCTATCCAAACCATTACTCGAAGGTTGTGGATGATAAACCTCTCGTATCGACACCTATGTCTGATAGGTGCAGACCCTCTCATTTATAGGAGATAGAGGGAGTTGGATTCTGAATGTGGAAAGATAAGCTGCAAGCCTGTGACTACCTCAAGGATCTTAACTTTCATAAGTTATATGGTAGTGATGTCAAACCTGATTTGGGAAATGCCTCTGAGTTTCATAAACTCATTCGCATTGATGTTCTTGGAGAACCTTCGTTCGGACATCTGTGTTGCAGTTAACATGGTGAGCTCATATTTGTTTGCGCCTCACTAGATTGGTGCCAAGAATCTTCTAAGATTTCTTCAGGGCACAATCTCTCATGAATTGAGATACACTGTTGGAAATATGAAACCACATGATTATTCGAATGATGAGTGGACAGGCAATATGGAGGATCATTAGAGCACTTCTCAGTGCTGTTCCTCTTTGGAATCTGCCTCGATATCCTGGATGAGCAGGAAGCAGAAGTCAGAGAATATGAGCACCACCAAGGCAGAATACATTGCTGATAGTATGGCCTTCTGTGAGGCAGTCTGGTTGCTGAAGCTCTTCAGTAAGTTGTTTGTACACATGATGAATACCACTGTGATTCTCTGTGACAACCAGAGGTGGGATTCGATTATTGAGGAATCCCGTATTTGACAATTGCTCCAACAGAAAGACATCAAATACTGCCTTATCTGGGATATGGTAAGTCGATGATCAAGGAGGCTCCATCGCACTGAGATGATGTACAGGACAGAGCCCCGAGGAAAGATCAAATTTTTTATTTTCCCAAACGACTTGGAGTCGTCGAGAGACCTTTGTAAAAGGGTCTTGCATGTTGCACACATTGAGCTCTGGGAGCTCCGGGGGCTTGCGATTCTTACTGGAGCAACATATGACCACAGGGTGACTCACCCTCCCCTCGTGGTGCACTGAAACAAGATGATTCGCTCTCTTGTGGGACAAGATGATTCACTCTCTTATGTAACAGGATGATTCGCTCTCCTGTGTAGCAGGATGATTTCTCCTGTGAGGCCTGGATTGATGTGTTCTCCATGGCGGCCTGGATTGATGTATTCTCCATGGCAATTGTAGCAGAATTGATGTGTTCTCTTGTGAGGCCTGGATTGATGTGTTCTCCATGGCGATTGTAGCAGGATTGATGTGTTCTCCTGTGAGGATAGGATTGATTAGTTCTCCAGTCGAGGCATCCTACCCATGCAGTCTGGGACTCATGGGAAGTACCTCTCATCTGATCAATGAGCAGGGAAATGAAGTTAGGGACCATAGTAGTACCGATGGACGCATCGTTGTATCTACCGTACTCTCTACGCTAGGATGACCTCCATTGATCTGGGATCAATGATACTGGTCTGGGACCAGTGGTAGGAGTTGTACCATACTATGACGCTGACTTCAGGTCGGTTGAGACTGGTCTGGGACCAGTGGTACATACTCTGAGACTAACTTCGTGTCAGTGCAAGACTGGTCTAGGACCAGTGAGAGTGGTACATACTATGACGTTGACTTCGGGTCCGTTGAAACTAGTCTGGGACCAGTGGTAGACTCTTTGAGCCTGCGATACTGGTCTGGGACTAGTAGTAGGAGTGGTACCCACTATGACGCTGACTTTGGGTCGGTTGAGACTGGTCTGGGACCAGTGGTACGCACTCTGAGACTGACTTCGGGTAAGTGGAGAATTGTATGAGACATTCTCGATCAATTCTTCTTCTTCATAGTTCAGCAGAGCTGAGCAGAGCATAGCTAGCAGAGCCAGCAGAGCAAAGTAGAGTAGAGCTAGCAGAGCCAGCAGAGCTGAGCAGAGCAGAGCTAGCAGAGCCAGCAGAGCTGACCAGAGCTGAGCAGAGTAGAGAAAAGCCAACAAAGCTGGGAAGAGCAGAGTCAGCAGAGCTAAGCAGAGTTGGGCAGAATAGTGCAGGGCACTGATGGCAGAGATAGTACAGTCGGACTTATGGATCAATGGATGGAGTTCTCCCTAGTTGAGAGGGAGTGTTAAATTGGCAACTAGGGCCAAAATCCATGTGGTTCAGCTTATTTATGGTAACCGATATTTTTACTGGATCCCTCTCATCGAGAGGTGTAGGATTGATCCAAAGATCATCCGATTCCGATATGTATTTATGGATATATGAATTTATTTAGATTATGGTTTTATTATCTAGCCAACCAGCTCTTACGTAGGCTCAGGAAGCCCAAACGTCATGACTATTCATCATATATGTTTTAGTATAAATATAGAGGACTTGAAGTCATTTCAACAGACATTCTTGATGTGATCTCTCTCCACTTCTTGGGTTTTTGGAGGAGAGTCACAAAAAGAATACAATGTCCTTGTTTGATGATGCCCTAGCCAACGTATGCTGGTCCAACACAGGGACAAGGAGACTCCTTCAACGTAGTCACGAAGACATATATACACAGTCAAATGAAGCTCTAACTCATTGCTAAGAAGAGGACTATTACGCTGCTCATGGAAACTCTCTTATATGCTGTTCATGGTAACGTTGTTCATGGAGCCCTAGCCACAGTAAGCCACAGGCTTATGGGGATGCACACAAAAATCTTGTAAGTTGGACTCTATGTGTTGTCATGACATTTATACGCTGGGAAATATTAACATGCAGTTTATATATACATGCTGTCTCATATATCACGCTGTCCAAAGTTAAATATATACATGTTGTTTCATCAACGTTGTCCAATGTTAGATACACGTTGTTTTATATGATGCATATCAACGTTGTCCAGTGTTATATATCTACACACCGGTCATATGAACCTGCAGTTATATATGGTAACTACACAGTCATGGTAATTATACGCAACTCATACACGCAGTTCATACGTTGTTCAGGAAGCATGATACGCTATTCATGAAACCCTATACGTTGTAATGGAGACCTGTTAACTCAGTTAATGAAGACCTGTTAACGCAGAAGAACTTCACATTCTCCCTCTCTGAAATTTCGGGTATATAGCCACAGATCATACATGATCCAGCCGCAAGCATAGATGGCAGCCACGATAGAGCAATAGATGTTAGCCACGATGAATCCGTTGTCATATAGCTGCAGTCAAGACTCTTATACGCAGATCATAAAGAAAGTTATACGCAAAAGTTTTGGCCTCCTCACTGTCTGGTTATATTGGCATTGAGGAAGATCCAAGTGGTATTCCTGTAGTTGTCTCAATGGTATTCCTATATGAAGAAAGCATAAAAGAGATGCATGTGATTTAAGCATTTCATATCTATCTTGGATAGATGAATCAAGACAATCTTTATATGAGGACGCAAAAATCTCTTTGGTCTCAAAAATGATATCCCTGTATCAGACAACAGTACCTTGGACTACCCAAAGCTTCGATGATGAACACAATCCTCCTTGGTGGTATTTATCTCCATGAATGGGATCAAATGGCAACATATTCTTGTGGCAAAGAAGATCTATGAAACCCTACAGCTGTACTAACTCGGCATAGTTGTATATCACAATGAGAAGACTGGATTTGTCATTCTCAGCATACTTGTTGATTTGGGATAGCAATATGGAAGTAGCATAACAGTCATTGAGTACACATCAGATGGGTGAAGATCCATGATGTTGAGAACATCTCAGTGATATTTGGGTGCAGCGCTGCATGATCTTGATCGTGATTAGTACAGCATGGTGCAGTGTGTAGTAGTGCAACTAGAGGACCAGATACAATGTGATGATAGGTGAAGGAGTCGTCTTGAGAATCAGTTGAAGCAAATGTCTTCAACTGATCTCATCGTTATACAATATGATCTAATGCTAGATCAAAGAGTTGACTTCTGTTGTAAATGTACTCTCTCTCTCTCTCTCCTTCTCTGCTGAACTTTGAAGAAAATAAAAGAAGAATTGATCAAGGGTTTCCCCACACATTGTGGGGTTTGTCCCTGGCTTGTGCCACATCTTGTGTCCTCTTGACCTGGCTTGTCTTCTGCTATTTATATTTATGTTCTATCTGCAGTTTAATTTATGCTGATGTGATTGCTAATATGGAAAAGAAATTAAATAAATTTCTCTAGCATAGAACATACCAAAACTTAACAATGATACATCCACCATAGTCACTATTCTTGCAAAAAACATATTTCCAATTGCCTCCTCATGAAAATATACATTTTTTGTTAGATATTTTATATATGCAAGGTCTATAGAAGATGTCTAACAAAGGTCCATAGTAGTTTAATATATTAACATATTCAACCTTTCAAACTAAGGAAGTGTCACTAGAGGAATATTTGATAGTGATCGATTAATTAATGTGTAGAGTAGTGGAGACTAATGGAACAAGAGATGATACTCTTTAACCTTTAATCACATTCATATAATATAAAAATAATGCATATGTAGATATCAAAGGAATGTAAACATCATAAAGACATAACATAGTAAATAAAATATATGTAAAACAATAGTGGAATCCCATTAGATTAACTAGATCAAGGATTATTTCTAGGCCTTAGACCTTCAATGTGACTAGAGTTCAATAATATCATGGTTTAAACAACATGTGCATCTTACAATCCATAAAATCAACATTAGACAATAGAGGTACGATAGTCATTAACTTATTCAAATATGAACCCTTACATAACAACCTTAATATCTATATATAAGTGGATAAGTTAATTACAAAATATTCTAGAACATTCTATAACCCAATAGTTGTAATCCACCTAACAGAAATGATATTTAGTAATTTATGAAAATGCATAAAATGTCTTGGAACATTGGTTTTGTAAAGAACCTTAGCCTTGTTCCCATCTATATACTTAGGCTTACAACCCTAGGTTTCAATGAATATATCCATTACTAATTAATATACACCTTTATTCCTTAGGGAAAATGGGGAAAAATAAGACTTTGATCACTCTTTCCAACTCATCTTAATTTCATTCTTGTTCCTCATATTCAAAGAGTGAATTTGGATCAAAGATTTCGAGGATGGTGGCATCCATGAATTTGCTAAATACATTAAAAACATGTGCCTATGTAGAAATGGTTTTTTGTAGTTTATGGGAGCACTTCACTATGGATGTTTTAGAGATATATGTTTTTGTAGATGAAAATTCCATGAGAACTTCCAATTCTACCTCTTTTCATCGTTTTGTTTCTTTGTAGTATAAAACTAATATTAGGTCATCCATGCTAGTCCTTTAGCAATATTTCATAGGATTTCTTCTCATATTATAGGGAATCCTACTTTAGGGTGAGGATTTGAGTCTCTTTCATACTATTTTCACCATGAAACTTGATGGCCTTGGTGTAGAGACATTCATATTTCTTTTTGTACTACTTGATCAATTGCTTAGGATTCGACATAATACTATATGTTTTTTAAAATTAACCCACACATTTTGGCATTTGGGGCACAATTAGCATAGGATTTCAATATAAAAATGATTCAATTATCACTACTTCAATAATTGGCACATTTCCCTTCCTCCATATCTCATCCTTCATAACTATTGTTCCAACCTCTTTGCATTCTTTATCTACTACACATATCACTTTTTCCTCATCATTGGATCCAACAACCTTTTATAACTCTCTGTGATTTTCCTTAGATTTGTGGTCACCTTCGTGATAATTATGCAAATATACTAGGTTATATTAAAAACTCTCAACATATGTGGTGAAAATTACTCAAATCAAATAAATAGTCTCATCATGCCTACTCAATCAAATCAATAGTCTCATTATGCCTCAATTGCCTCTTCATGAATCACAATGTCACTTTCTCCAACGTATGTCACTTGTTTATTCAAATTCTCCAATGTTGTAGTGGCTTCTTTGACTTGTCCTTTCTAATGGGATTCATCTTTGGTTGTGTGAATCTATAATGTGTCTCTTTCTTTCCCTATCTCACCTTGTCCTTGTATCATAAATTCATATCTTACAAGTTAGTAGCACACTTGTCTTAGTTCTTAAACTTTCCCTATAAGACTTTTCTAGAGTCTTCTATAATGTTTGAAATATCAATGAGATCAAGCTTCCACCAATCCACCATATGTTGTGGGTGGAACTATTCCCCTGTTGATTTCTATTGATCCACAGATAACCTATCATATGTGGAATAATTTTGACTTACTACTTAAGTGTCCCATCAACTCAAATATTGAATCCTATTTCTTGTTTAGTATCCAAACGCAAACCTAGATCTTATCACATATACTGTGGCTAGAGGGTTGCACAACCCACTGATCGTTGGCTAAGGCATGGGTATTCTCACATCCTAAGGTGTTTCTTCTTTACTAGGTAAAATCTCAATGTGGATACACAAACATTCATCAACAAATTCTTCTTGTTCATCTTTCCTCAAGATTTTGTCCCAACAAAAATTATTATCAAGGGAAGTCACTAACTCCCTAACTTCCCTATTAGTGAAATTTTTTGTTCTCAATTTAATATATGTTATGGAATCACCTAGGATTCTTAATTTTTTAGTCTTTGTTGCAACTATGGAGGGGCCTCAGCCTATACTTCCTCAATGATGACCTTGTATAGGCCACTTCTTGTGGGCACTCCTTTTGATCTAGGTTAATGAATGATTCATTTATTGGTAGCTATATTTTTCTTCATCTTCTAATCCTTGTAGGCCTTGATCAAACTAACTCAAGTTTGAATCCTCCATAGTACTTGGAACTAGGATCACTGTCAACATTAATATAAGAAGAGGCCATGGAGGAGTATGCAATAGAAGGCATGACTACAATGGTGGGTAAGAGATTGCTAATAGTTCTTGTGACACCACTACTATTTTTCCTACAACTTACTACTAAAGTGACTAGTGTAGCTATATCATGGATGATTTCACACTCCCACGTTGCTACAATAAGGAAACTTTCTTTTGTGTAGTATTACTAGTTTCTGTGCGATGTGGTGATGTAGAAGTACTATGCCTCATTCTATTTTTTTAGACGCATAATAATAGGAGGAGGCTTTAGTGCCCTTCATGACACAAGATCAAATTCATTATTACCAATGATGATGAGCCTTTGCTTTCTTATGATTTATGAGTCATTCGACTTGGTGGATGTAGAAGCCTCCTTACCTTCCACCTTGATTTATAGCATCTCATCCTTCTTGACTATGGAAACACCATATTCTTTAAACGTAGGGCCTCAAATTACACAAATTTTATGGTTTTATTGTCAACTACACTCACCTATAGAATAATCACTTATTTGTTTTGAACAAAAAACTTAAACCCATAAGTATCAATCACTTCATTGGGGATTCTTGAGGAATTTGTGACTACATCCCATGTGGCTCTATAGTACCCTTCAGATGCAATGTCAATGATTACTTGCACAAAATTATCTACATTATAAGATAAATATTCATACTATACCATCATGAACTTTACCCTTGGATCCTTTGGTATAACATCTATGCTTGCAAGCTTGGTCCACTATGAAAAATACGAAAAGAACAAAAATATTCCATACCAAAGTCATCATAACTTTTGGAACTCTTCAATCAGAAACTCGTGCTCAAAACATGTTTAAAAAACTTTGATACTTTTCCATAAATGTTTTCCTCAACCTCTAATCTTAGTGCTCATACAATTGTGAATTTCTTGATGAAAGATAGAATTTTACTATTATACATTCTTTTCTAATTCTCGATAGATTTGGATAGGTTTTAAAAGGATTGAATATATAATCTTTTTATAGAAAATTATAGTTTTACATGTTTATGGCATAATACTTCCCCTTGACCTCAAAATTGAGGATACATTATATCTATGGAAGTTCAAAATACAAAAGGAATCTTTTCACATTATTAAAAAAATCATCTTTATTTTGAAAATTAGTACATATATATGGGAAATTATAAAAAATGTATAAAATAAG
The DNA here is from genome assembly GCA_000404065.3 of Pinus taeda. Classification (NCBI taxonomy): domain Eukaryota; kingdom Viridiplantae; phylum Streptophyta; class Pinopsida; order Pinales; family Pinaceae; genus Pinus; species Pinus taeda. Next base: position 71,322 of record APFE030968850.1, read on the forward strand.
CATTGTAGACATCATCCTTATATTTCTAACCACGTAAGGATCGCTCAATTATGAGGTCAATGTGAAAAGTTATGCCAAAAAATATCAAAATCTCCTCCACCCCCCCCCCCCCCCGCACCAACCCCACCACATACAACAAAAGAAACTTTTTCTTCTTTTACACATCATTTCCCATGTATGCTATTGAAAAAATATATAACAAATTTTTAGATCTTTGAAATTCATTTCTAATAGTCCACAATGTGACTAATTTCAAATTTGGAGGAAAAAAATATGAAAAAATTATTGGAACTAGTATTGAAAGGAGTGCCTTTTGAAGAGTGTCTACTTTTATGCTTGTTTCAATCCTATACATCCATGATTTTTCATAGAACCTCAGTGGTTAGGTATGGCACCCAATTCAACTTTAACCTACTTATACATATGTTTCCAACATGGATAACCTACTTGGAATTTTACCCTACATGGTAAGTCTACAACACCCTTGCTAACAATAGATATGTTGGCATGCTTACTAGTAACTACTTATAATGATATTGTATATTCTCACTAGCACTTGCACATGCCATAATTTAGTTATGAATATATTTATTTTCTTCCCTTTCTTCTTATCATTCAATACCACCTGGTTTGAGAATGCATTGGTGATGCCTTGTATTTATTAGGGAACTTGATGATAGTGTGGATGTTCTCCTCATCAATTGCAATCCAACTATCCACCAAATGTCATCAATGTGAGTTCACAATAGTAGGATCCTCACACATTTATTTATAGTCACATAGGTACCAAAGAATGGGAAATGGGGTAGTCTCATGATTCCCAATTAAAATCATGGAGAAAAACCTGTGAACAATTGCAAACAATCACCTACTAGTTCAAAGTATTTTCCTAGAACAAACAGAAGGAATAAAATGGCATTGTGGATTCCATAGTCAATCAAATGCACCTACTTTAAAATATTTTCATATACTCCTATTTGTTTATGAACACACTAATAAATCAAACAAATCATTGGGAAAAATTGTGGTCTTATGGTTGAGAATTGGGACCTTCTTCCCTCTTCGTTTATTCTTATTTACCCCATGGTTATAACATGCCTATTTAAGTTCCCAGATTTTGTAAAATATAATTAAGACTGATAATGTTGGATGACTAGCATGGATATTTTTTCAACAATATTTGATGCAAATAGTTGTTTTATTTAATTTATAATGGTACAAATGGAGAAGTGGGTAACCAAGACAAATCATGATGTTTGGGAGGGAAGCTTGATTGAAGCAAAACTACAAGGGGATTTGGGAATTTTCTTATATACTTAAGTTAATTGACCAAAACTCTAATGTGGTAGCTAAATGACCCAAACTGTTGGAATTAGTGAGAAGAATGTGGTATTGAACTACTCTAGAGTATGGTATACATTGTGGTCCTTAGTTTTGTCACCAAAAATCCACCTTAATATATGTCATTTTGGCCATTTTTACCTTATTTTCTTTCATTTTTTCTTCATTTTTTACATTTTGTCCAAAATAGACAAATAAAACCATAAAAAGGAATTTAAATGATTTTATTTTGTTTTTATTATTTGGAATTTTTTAACTATTGAAAACTCATTTTCACTAGTGTTTATAGGAAGTGATTCAGTTTCGTAATTTCTTATTTGTTTAGATATTTGTAGATGTTTTGGGGAAACTCGGGAACATGTGTTTTGTTCCTAAAGTTCCTGAGGTGGATAGGTTCCCCCTGGATCGATGAAATTCCACACATAAGTGCTTAATCAATGGATGTTCAACATTGCCACTTAGAGGGAAATCACGTTGTTGCACCAAGTAAATCTGCCCATATTTAAAATTCGACAATTTGGCATGATTTTGCCTACCACAAAGGTCAAATCTAATGGATATAAATGCCAAATTAGTCATTTAGTAAGCTCATGCAGGATTATTAGCATTTTAGTTTTATTTTTGCGTTGTATAAATACACATACAAGTGAAGGAATGGGGATTAAATTTCTTCACACAACAAACTTTTAATTTAGTTATGTTCCTAGTTTTCATTATTAATATACAACAACTCTAAGGTTCTATAGTTATAATTTTTATTAGTGGGAAAGTGAAAGCTTGGAGGACTCCCAATTTCTTTACATTTGAACCATTTATCTCATCTATTCTTTATTTGATATCATATGCATATCTTAATGGTATATATCGCTCTATTTTCCTTTTAGTTCATATGATGTGTATATTGGCTCTTTTTTATGTTATGATAGTCATTTATTTTAATTAGAGTAGCATTTTATTTATAAGCCAAGTTTCCCCTTGCATGTGGGTAATCATTGATTTGTCTATAAAATATTGCTATAAGCCCTTTCAACCATTAAGAGTTGAATAAGAAATGCTATAACCTAGTTATCAATTGTTGAGACCTCAAAAAATGGTTGACAAACTAGATAAACTTGATTTAATTCACCTTGTTTCATTTTCTTTGATTCAACATAGTTTTATATTCGATGCAAGAGTGATCAAATTTATTTTCCAATCATTAATATTCACAAGTGAAGAGAGTATCATTGTGTAAGCCATTTGAGGCATGATGACTCACAACTAGAGTTTCTACCTATGTAAGCTTTGGAAGCCTAAATTGGAAAAGATTAGTTTCATGTTGTCTTGAAATTTACATTGGTAGCTTAGAACCTTGTTTTGACTTGAAATAGTTTGTTATATCCTTATAATAATAGTGTAGTCCCCTTATTTTTATTGTTATAGTAGCCCCCATATTTTTATTTTTGTGTCCCATAGAATCCTACTATTGTCATTTTTGTTGCCTTACATTATTATTGTTGCGTAGGCTCTAATTATATTATGACCCCTTAGACTCCTATATATAGAAAGGAGGTATTTTCATTTGTATAATACAAGAATTTTTCATTTATATAATGTAAGGAGGTTCCCCCCTTGAAGAGGCTAATTTTTAAGTCTTTGATCTATCTTTTCTTCTATTTTGTGACTTGGTTGCATAACATTTGGTATCAGAGCTTTGTATTCTAGGGTTTCACTTCTTCAAACATGTCATCTTGGAATTTTTTCTATAAATTGTTTTCTATGAGGCTTCAGAAGATGAAATTACAATCACGAGGATCCAAAATATTGGTGCACTTCTTGTACAAATTTCAAAACTTTTTTCGCTATATTTTAAGAGATATGATCCAAGGAAGTTAGGTTTTTGCAAGCTTCAGAATTCAATCTCAATCAAGTGACCTAGGGAAAATCATCATAAATTTCTCTTTGAGCATCGGATTTGAATTTAGTAAAAAGTGGATGAAATTTCGTGGAATGTAGTTTTTCTTGTATCATTTTTACGGTCGAAGGTAGAAACATTGACACATGTCACTCCATACAAGTTCGCTCTACTGAACCAGTCAATAATCAAGTCATCGTGGAAGATTGGGCATAACTTTATCTTGAAGAATCTAATTTTGGTCTAACTTGTGGAATTGGAAAGAAGACTCAAAGGGATACCATAATATGGAATTTAATTCCTTGGAGAGATGAAATTACAAAGTTACAACCGTTTCAAGGTCGAGCTCCTAAAAGCAAGAAAAATGTGTGTATTTTTAAAAAAAATTGTATAACTTTTGTTTTAAAATTTAGATTGAAGATATTCCAAGGGAATATTGAACCATATATATCAATATTGGGTTCCAAAATGGCTAAAAAAAAAAAAAATTACACCCATTAAGCCCTTAGAAAGCTCTACTATGACGCATGAAGAGGAAGAATTACAACATTATATATCAAAATTACGGGACCAAGTGCAACAAATTTCGCTCTCAAAATGATAAACCAAAGATAAAATTAAAGGGGAGATAGATGGTTTAAAGGAAAATTAAATGGTGACATGGATGGATTAAAAGTATAAATAAAAAGTGGAATGAATGGTTTAAAAGTAGAGATGGAAGGGTTGAAGGAAGGTTGACAAAGTTGTTGGAGGAAAATCTTTCCAGTGGTGACAAGGTAATAATCGAAAATCATGATGAGGAAAAAAGGAATATGAATTATGATTTTAGAGACTTCAATGTTGGTTTTAAGACCCACTAAATTCTAAATATTGATATGATGAATTTTGATGGCATGGATCTGGTAACATGTATACTACAGATGGAGCAATATTTTGATCTCCATGGTGTGCAACACACACAAAAGGTATGCATTGCATATTTAGAGAAAATTCAGTTTGTATGGTATCGATGGCTTTGCTCTCATAATACACTTGTCACTTGGTGAATTTTTACAAAGGAAATGATAACACATTATGAGGATACAAAGAGAAATGCCTTCTTTAACCAATTGTTAAATCTCAAACAAAAGGGTTCAATGGCGGAGCACATTGAGGACTTCCAAAATTTGAATAACATGGCAACTAATATTCCAGAGGAACATAGGATTGATGTCTTCATAGGGACTTTAAAGGATAACATCCAACGCGAGGTTCACCTTTGGGAACCTTATTCATTGGAGAAGGCATTCAGGGTGGCAAGAAAAGTTGAAATCAAAATTATGTCAACAAGGAAGTCTACCGTTCAGAACTATAAATAAGGAAGTGTTGTTGCTCATAGTGTTCCCCAACCTACAAGTTTGACACCACAACAATGGAAGAAGAAATAGCAAGAGGGATTTGTTACAATTCTGATAGAAAATACACTAAAGGTCATAAGTGTGCTGAGAAGAAATTATTTTACATAGATTGTGGAGAGGAGGAAGGAAAGGAACAAGAAACATCAAAAGAGGAGGATATACACTAAGAACCAACCACAAAGAAAGAACAAATTAATCCAACCATACATTCTAATGCACTGGTAGGAATTACCACTCCTCAAACTCTCAATATAGAATGATATATCAAGAAGAAAAAGGTAATAGTGCTGATTGATTCGGGTAGTACCCATAATTTTATTCATTGTAAGATGGCCAAGGAATTGAATGGCTTCCAATATCAACAATAAATTTCTCTAGAAAGTGCCGTAATATCAAGCCAACCATGGGGTAATATGAATTGAATAGTCCAATTCTTTCCATTCCAATTGGTGGTGTTGATGTTGTACTAGGAATCCAATGGTTAAAATATTTGTGGACAATAGCATTTAATTTTCATGAACTTTTCTTGATTTTTTATTTTGGGAAGGAAAGAAAGTTGAATTAAGGGGTATCACAGGGAAACTAGGAAAGATAATCAACTCTAATGGCATGAAAAATCTTCTAAAGAAAGAACAATGGGGCGTAATTGCACAATTATGCTCACTAAAGATTCAAACATCGAAATCATCTATTTCTCCAGATCTCCAAAAAGTCTTGGACAATCATTCCAAAGTATTTGAGACTACCAAAGGCCTCCCACCTATTTGTGATCATGATCATGCTATTCGTTTGATTCCAGGAAATTTTCCTCCAAACATCAGGCCTTATAGATGTCCCTATGCCCAAAAGAGTGAAATTGAGATTATGGTTGTAGAAATGCTAGAGGCCAGTATAATTAAACCTAGTCAAAGTTCTTTCTCTGCTCCAGTAGTATTGGTGCACAATAAGGATTGATTATGTTATATGTGTCCAGATTATAGGGATCTCAACAAGCTCACTATTAAAGATAAATTTCCCATTCCTCTCATTGATGAATTGTTGGATGAACTACAATGAAGCAATTTACTTCACCAAGATGGATCTTCATTCAGGATATCATCGAATTAGAATGAAGACTGAAGACATTCCAAAAACAACATTCAGAACCCATGAATTTTTGGTCATGCCTTTTGGCCTTACTAATGCACCTTCCACATTTCAAGGTTTGATGAATTCCATTTTCAAATCCTTCCTTAGAAAATTTATGTTAGCGTTTTTTGATGATATACTAATCTATAGAAAGTCTTGGAAGGATCATGTTCAACATGTTGATAGGGTGCTCAAACTATTGGAGGAGAAACAACTATATGCAAAAATCTCCAAATGTTTCTTTAGAGTACAAGATGTGGAATATTTGGGTCATATTGTATCTCATGAGGGTGTTAAGATAGACCCTAACGAAATTAAAGCCATTAAGGAATGGAAAATCCCCACAACCATAAAGCATATTCTAGGATTTCTCATGTTGATAGGATATTATCACAATTTTGTTAAGAATTATGGGAAAATAACATCACCTCTAACAACACTAACGAAGAAATATGCATTTTCCTGGACTCCACGAGCAACTAAGGCCTTTGAACATCTTAAGGAGGCAATGTGCCAAGCATCGGTCTTAGCTACACTAGACTTCACAAAAATAGTTATTGTAGAATGTGATGCCTTAGGAAATGGAATTGGTGTTGTTTTAATATAAGAAGGAAGACCGATTTATTTTGAAAGTCGTCCAATGAAATGAAAGTATTTACACAAACCTATTTATGAGAAGGAAATGTTGGAAATACTACATGCACTGCAGCAATGGAGACCTTACCTAATGGGAAGAGACTTCAAGGTAAAAACAAACCATGATAGCCTTAAATACTTTTTGGAACAAATATTATCTTCAAAAGAGGAGAAAAAATGGGTCACAAAGATGTTGGGTTATGACTTTGAAATTGTCTACAAAAAAGGGAAGAAAATTTTTGCTGCAGATGCACTCTCAAGAAGGGATGAGGATGTGAAGCATTGCTTTGTGCCATGTATATTATCCAACCTGATTGGATAGTCGAAGCAAGGGATGTATGGAAGAATGGCGAAGAGGTGTGGACACTCATTCAAAATTTACAGCAAGACCCCAACACATATGATACATTTAGTCGGAAAAATGATTCATTATTATACAAATATCTCTTATATCTTTATAAGGATTCCTAACTCAAACAAAAGATTCTTTTGTAATTGCACACCTCCTCCTTAGGACGACACTCAGGATTTTTAAAAACTTATCACAATATCAAGAAGTATTTTTTAGGGAGGGCCTTAAATATGATATTCAGAAGTTTTTGGAAAAAAATTGGTTTGCAAAAAAATAAAGTTGAGACAATTAAGGCCCAAGGTTTGTTACAACCTTTAGCCATTCCGAGTCGGCATTGGGAAGAGGTCTCAATGGATTTTATCATATGTTTACCCAACTCCAAAGGAAAGAGCATCATCATGTTGGTAATTGATAGACTTACAAAGTAGGCACACTTTTCTGCATTATATCATCCTTTTAAATACAATACAGTTGCTATTGCATTTATGCAAACAATTCAAAAGTTACATGGAAACCCAAAGATTATTGTAAGTGACAAAGAGCCCATTTTCATTGGAAAATTTTGGACGGAATTGTTTTCTTCTCTTGGTACTCAATTAGCTAATGGATCATCTTATCATCCTCAATATGATGGGAAAACTGAGATAGTGAACAAATGTTTGGAAATATATCTTCCTTGCTTTGTATCTAATAAACAAATAGGGTCAAGTGATTACCTCTGGTCGAATAGTGGTATAACACTTCCTTCCAAATTGCAGAAAAGATGACCCCGTTTACGGTACTTTATGGATATCATCCATAATCTATCACATCATATTTAAGAGAAAATTCTAAGGTTCAAGCAGTGGAAGATCACATCGAGCATCAACAACAAGTTCACCAACTTTTAAAGGATAACCTGACTCTGACATAGAATCAAATGAAACAACAGTTACATGAAAATTGTAGTGGAAGAAGTTTTGAAGTAGGTGATTGGGTATTTTTATGTCTACAACCATACAAACAATTGTCCCTAAAGAAAACTAAGAAGGATAATAAATTCTCACCCAAGTACTATGGTCCTTAAAAGGTGTTGCAAAATATTGACACTATGTCATACAAATTGGAGTTACTTGCATCTTCTCGAGCACACCCAGATTTCACTATTTCATGCTTAAATAAGGTTATAGTTTTCAAGCTCCCATTTCAAATAATATTGCAAAAACTTGACGAGGAAGGAAAAATCATATTAGAGCCTAAAGCAGTCATAGAAACACATTAGAGGTCTTTTGAGGTCTAAAATGGGCCTAATAAGAAAAATGTACAACTAAAATAAACTTTATAAGAACCAATAGGATTCAAGATGATGATGTCAACCATGGGGGATGATTCACAATTTTTGGAGTAAACAAGTAAAAAAATTAAAAAATTAATAAAATAATAAAACTACTTTTTCAACTCGTATTTTCAACTTATCTCCATAATGTTTTACTCAAATTTCAAGAGGGATTACTCATTGGATGCAAAATTTAATTCTTCATCCAAATAGTACCCATGTTGCATATTTTCGATGGACCTTGCTGCACGAAAAAAGAGAAATACATGAAAAAACGTGATTGCAATCATGTTTTTCATGTATTTTTCTTTTTTCATGTAGCAAGGTCCATCAAAAGTATGCAACATGGGTACTCCTTGTATGAGGAATAAAATTATGCATGGAACGAGTGTTCCTGCTCGAAATTTGAGTAAACTCATGGGGAGATAACTTGCAAATATGAGTTGGAAAAGTAGTTTCTTTTCTTTTTCCCTCTAAAATTTGATGTGTAATCTAATTTTATTTTATTATTTCCAATATTAATTTCCGTAGGAGGCCTATTTTAGACCTCAAAATTCCCCTAATGAAAACCCAATAGCTACAAAATCAATTAATTTCAAAGTATCTCATTAACTAGAAGAACTTACCTACTAAAGATTCTACATGGGAGGATGAGTATTTTATACAAAATCATCTAGAATTACTCAAGTGTTGTTGAGGACAACACTTTTTTAAGGAGAGGGGAATGATAGGTCCCTATAATACTAGTGTATCCCCCATATTGTTATTGTTGTGCCCCATAGAAGCCCACTATTTTTATTATAGTATTGGCTCTGATTACATTATGAACCCTTAGGCTCCTATATATAGAAAGGAGGTCTTTTCATTTGTATCATCCAAGAATTATTAATATATGTAATGTAAATGAGGTTTCCTCATCGAAGAGGCTAATTTTTAAGTCGTTGATCTATCTTTTCTTCTATTTTGTGAGCTTGTTATATAACATAGTCCAAGTAGAGGTAGTCTTAATATTAAGAATTTTTATTATTTCCATTGTAGTGACCTAATATATGTATACTTCTTTTAATTATATATGCTAAGATTGAATTCCATTTTTAGTCGAAACTTGAATTCCATTCTTGGATATTAAGCTTGAAAATCGTGTTAAACTTCAATTTCATTCAAAGTTTGTTTAGTTAGTAGCCTTTATATGCTTTCGGTCTTATATTGAATCTCGTTTGTTTCTTAAGCCTTCAATTAATATTATTTAGTGGTCTTTTCAAATACCATATTTCATTAAACTCAATATTCATCATAGTGACACATTAATAAACAAAGTTAATTATTTCACATGTAGTGAGTGTGCTTCATTAGTTTACGAATCCAAGATTTATATGATAAATTTATTAATTTATGCAAATAAAGAAGCATAAAATTTTTACACCCTTGCTTGGGAACCACAATAAGAATTAATTTTTAGTTTTATATACTTTAGATTCTTTTCATATTGTTTTGATATAAACATTTAGGACAAGGAGGAGTGAAAGCAGTAAAACGAGAGCTAAGAACCTACAAATTCACTTTAGTGAGTTTTCATGAATCCTTGTCATGTTTATATGAATAGATTAATTAGGCCTAGGAATAACAAAGGTCAATTCATTAAATTTACATAAGATATTATAGTCAAAGAAGCAAACGTACACTCACACCCCCCAACCGCCCCCAAAACTACTAATATAACTTCAAGTACTCAGGTGGTACAAGAAAAAATATCCATTGCAAAAGAATCAAGATAAGAAAAAATAAAAATAGGAACATCTACTCAAGAAACATCATTGTTTGTAAAAACATCAGGGGAAGGAAAAATCCAAATAAGCTCATCTAATGGAACATTGGAGGAAAACCCTCAGGATTGGATGGATAATTTTGGGTCCTTTATGAAAAATAATATAGAGGTTTCAATTGCATGAGGAAGAGAGAGAACATCAAGAGAAAGAGAAGTAATAGTAGAAAGAGAAAAATGAATTATTAGGAGAAACAGAAAGAAAGCAAAAGTAAGATAATGATGAAAGAGGAACCCACATAGCAATAGAAAGAAGAATTGAGAGAGGAGAAGGATCTAGAGCAAAATAGTCATAAAATGAAGTCACCTTTGGATTTCCCATCTTATATGTACCAACATACTTTGCTACTGAAGTAAAAATGAAAAATATCCCACCATCTATACTTCCACTAGTACAAATGGGGAAAAAATCCAACATATATTCATTGGCTATTCAACTCATTAGGGGATTTTGAAGTTTAAAATGGGAATCCTGAGGAAATTGTAAAATAATAGTGGAAATAATAAAATAAGATTAGATTACGTTATCAAATTTTAGAGGGAAAAAAGAAAAAACTATTTTTTCAACTCGTATCTTCAACTTATCTCCCTATGGGTTTACTCAAATTTCAAGTGGAAACACTCATTGGATGCTACATGTGATTCCTCATCCAAGGATTACCCATGTTGCATACTTTCAATGGATCCTACTACGTGAAAAATGACAAATACATGAAAAACATGATTGCAATCACATTTTTTCATGTATTTCTCGTTTTACGTGTAGCAAGGTCCATCAAAAGTATGGAACATGGGTACTCCTTGGATGAGGAATTAAATTTCGCATCCAACAAGTACTCCAATTCGAAATTTGAGTAAAACCTTAGGGAGATAAGTTGAAAACGTAGTTTTATTTTTTTTAATCTTTTTACTTGTTTACCCCAAAAATAGTGAATCATCCCCCATGGTCGACATCATCATCTTAAATCCTATTGATTCTTATAAATTTTATTTTGGTTGTACATTTTTCTTAGGAGACCCATTTTAGACCTCAAAATTCCCCTAATGCATTGTCATTGGCTATCTAAGACATTGGAGTCATAATTTTAGTCGTTGGGATTGTATTGAATAGTGGACCCTTTTTAAAGAGTCAGATATTTGATGGGACTGACATTGAATATCCAACACCCAAGATGGCCAGAAAATTTCTCTAATCATTTGATGCTTTACAGTCAATTTTGTGATGCCGAGAGGCATTAAATATACGATGGGCTAAATTTCATATATGCGCTGCCCTAGATGCCAAAAGTGAGTTTCAACATCTGATGCTTTGACGTCAGATATTCAACATCATATTAGTCTAGTCCAATGGGGTCCGATGATTTGTTTTATTGGTATGGCTTCGTATGTTCAACGACTAAGCATCAGATAATGGATGTAGCAATAAGTTTTTGTGACAAGGGTATTATGGCGTCAACACTTTGTTTCGTCGATACAAAGTTAGATATCCTATGGTTTGTTCTATTGGCATGGAGTTGGATATTCAACAATTTTGACTTAACATTGAATATATGATGGGTACATGAGCATTACAAAAATATATAATTTGATTTAGGGTACTCTCAGTTCCAACCAAATTTAGTCGGGCCTTCCCATATATCTATATGGATGACTCTATATGTTTCAACCAATGCCTTCTCATAATTCTTATGCTTCATGAGATATTGGGGTGGGAAGACTTGTTCTTCAAGGGATTCATAATGATAGGGTGGAAAGAGAGGTAAGATATGTAGCATATGTTGATTAGGTTCCCCAAGTTACATTCTATCGACCTCACATATTATTTCCTCATCGTGCACCATTTGTTGATGTTTATTATTTGTAAGCATCATATCCTTAAGCATTATTGTATCAGATGCATTCTCTCCCTCCTCCTTATCCATTTCCAATGACAAATGGGATGGTATCTAGTATTGATTATTATGCAGTAGATCTAGGGCTTCAATATCTACAACATTAGATAATAAAAGAACATGTTTGTAGAGAAGACTTATCTTGATGAGATTAGTAAGATTTATGTGCCAAGAGAGGTTGACTACAGTGAAGCTTCCCTTTGTAGATCTTATTTTACATCTCCTCCAGAGCATTCATATCTTTCACTACTATTGTAATCTTCATTGTAGCAATGCCAATTGAAATATAATTTATGGATGTTTTGGTAGCTTATATTTTTGAATTGACAATCACTAAAGATTTCTATTATAAGGAGCATGATAGAACATTCAACACAAACATTTCTTTGCAAAAGATAAGGCTATTAGTAATGATCACTGGTGTCAATTTTTGCAATCAAAGCATAACAAAGTTATTTCTAAGGACACATATTGGTCGATAGTTAGCTTTCTTGGCTAGTGGTTATATTCCTAATACTTCAAATCCTATAGGAAAATAATATTTTTATGATAAAGTTTATGCTAAGATTTTTATTTATATGAAATTTATTGTATTTCTCCAACTTCCTTCTTAGTTCATAAAAAATTCATAACCTCTATTTTCACATAATGTATGATATTTCATTCCATGCCTTATATCATGTTTAATTTTTCTTTCCTCATAATATAGTGCATATTCACCTCAAAAATTTTGGGGTGCATCACATGGATTCCTTCCAAACTTTCCTATGTTGTAACAAAATTCATCACTTCAAATTTTCATTAGTCATGACAAAGGGAAATTTTGAAGTGAAATCTCGTGCATCTTCTTCCTCATTGCATCCTTGGAATGTTTCCTCTCTCATAACATATCATATGAAGAAAATATTTTTTTTAATCCCAACATATCACAAGGAAAAGCTTTCACTTATGACATATCATGTGGACTATTAGTTTATAGTTTCACAACTTATCACATCACTCTAAACATTTTATTCCCTTTGATGAATCACATAACCCAAAACATTCTACATGCAAGACACATCACATCACTTCAATCCAATCACATCTTCAACAATATGATGACCAACAGAAGAAGGGTATAGTTTTGCAGTAACCAGTACCATACCACATAGTCCATAATATAACAGTGAAAAATTTGTCAAAATTCAGTGACTGAGTAAACAAGATTTTACATATGTCAATGAAGAAATGGTTTGTGCAACCACAATAACAACAATTTTATTGTACGATGGAGATGGATAATAATGAGGTACACCAATAAATATGTGCATAAAAGAGTTCATCATGAAGACAAACCATTTCTCCTCATTAATCAGGATTCGAGTGTCCACTGGCAAATGCTTAAATTGTTCAAAAGAAACTAAGATTTTTTAGTAGGAAATAATGCGTAATATTGTTAAGATGACAAGAGTTAAGTTGTTATATTAATAATGATAGCCATACTCTTTTGAATAAAGGATTATATTGAAAATTCCCCATATATTTATTTTTCTAGTTGTAAAAAATATGTGACCTGGATCATGGTCACTAAATTTATGACAAACTCCATGCAATATAGAGTTCTAATCCAACCTTGTGAATCACATTCCAAAATAAGGTGAGAAAAAGATATACTAGATGAGAAACATAAAAAACACACCATAAGTCAAACAAGTACTCTAGAGCTACCCCAAAATCACAACTTTTCCAAACACCCAAAAATCTTGACCAATAAGAGATATGAATAGTTTTTCCTTACCTATATAACCACTTCTTAAGTAGAAGAAGGGCACGATAATGACATAATGGTTCCTTTATTATATTGCTATCAGACCAAATGTTATTATGATATTAATGTTCACTATCACCTTAAGGACTGAACCATACAAAAGCAGTATCAAGATTAAGAATATAGTTTTGGACTTGTTTATAAGTCATAATCTATGTGATCAGGGTTGCAGAACTGGGCTAAAAGGTCAAGGAAAATAATAGAGTCGAGAAGGATTCTTTCAGGGTTCCAAGAAGAGCGAAAAATCCTATGAAGAATATTGAAGTACTATACATTGTCTAAGGGTCTCAAAGATCTGAAAAGTATATATTTTTATGCAATATTATAACAATTACTAAATTACAAATTTGATGTGTCTTTAGTAGACTATAAGTAGTCCTAACAATCAACATGAAAACTACTTGTAAAGTGACCAAGGCTAAACTACATAAATACATATTAGGCCTATTTTAAAGGTCTGATCTAAGGCTACAACCACTCTAAAAGGCCACAATAATCTTCAGAAATATGGAGACCTAAATAAGCCATTGCCAAGGCTAGAAGCATGCTTTGACTCCAACAAATTTTCACTTCGAGGGGGCAACCTCCTTTACATTACATAAATGAACAATTCTTCGATGATACAAATGAAAAGACCTCCTTTCTATATATAGGAGTCTAAGGGCTCATAACATAATCAGAGCCGACATA
>APFE030968850.1:86183-160873 GCA_000404065.3 Pinus taeda
TCATATTCTATGTAAAATAATTTCTTCTCAGCACACTTATGACCTTTAGTGCATTTGCTATCACAATTGTAACAAAGTCCTTTTTCTCTTTTTTCTTCCAATTGTTGTGGTGTAACCCCTGTAGGGCGTGGAAGGCTAGGAGAAACAACACTTCCATCTTTATGCTTCATAATTTTTCTTTCCACTATGTCACAAAGCCCTTTTACTCTTTCAAATTGTTGTGGTATTGCACTAAAGAAGGTGTTGCTCTCTGTATCCTCATAATGTGCTATCATTTCCTCCGTGAAAATTGACCACGTAACAAGTCTTTTACGAGAAAAAAGCCCTTTATACCATCAAAATTGATCCGGTTCTAAATAAGAAGATGCAATAAATACCTTTTGTAACAGTGGTACACCATGTAGATCAAAATATTGCTCCATCTGACGTATCCAATTTACTGGATCCTTGCCATCAAACTTCCTCATCTTGTTTTTTCTTGACTTTAGGAGTTTGATCTTGAAATGACTGTAACTCTGTACTTTCAGATCTTTAAGCTCTGAAACTATGAACTGTCGTAGTCCTCTGTGTCCTCTTTCCAATGCCACCAGTTTGACCCCAATTGGATTCTCCAAGAAAGAGTTATATGAAATCTCCCACAGTGACTTGATTATAGACTAGTTCAGTAGAGTGAACTTGTATGACGTGCCACGAGTCACTGTTTCGACCTTTGGATCTAAAAAACACCCGCAAGAAACTACAATCCGTCCTCTTTCTGTAGATTTTTACGAAATTTCAATCCGATCCTCAAAGAGAAAGTTATGACGATTTTTCCCAGGTCACCTGTTTTGAAGGTAATTCAGGAGTCTGCAAAAATACCAACTTCCTCAGATCATATCTCCGAAAATATTGCGCGAAAATCTCTGAAATTCGGACCCAACGTTCAGCGTCAATTCTTCTCAAATGGGTCTTTTTTTCGAGTTCCGAAACGTCACAGAAAAAAAGTTATAGCGAAATGCCACGATGACCTGTTTGGAGCAGCGAAACCCTAGAATCCAAAGCTCTGATACCAAATGTTATGGAACCAGCTCCACAAAAAGATAGAAAAGAGAGATCCACCCTTAGGGATTCAGCCTCTTCGAGGGGGAAACCTCCTTTACATACATAAATGAACAATTCTTCGATGATACAAATGAAAAGACCTCCTTTCTATATATAGGAGTCTAAGGGTCATAACATAACTCAGAGCCGACATAACAATAATAATGTAAGGGCACAATAATAACAATAGTGGGCTTCTATGGGGCACAATAGTAACAATATGGGCACTACATGGGTACATCAATATAATAAGGGGTTTGTACTAATAACAATAAGGGGTTACACTAGTAGTATAGGGGCCTAACATATTTCTAGAGCTCTATAAAATTTATTTTGTGGGAATTGAGAAGCCCTAATTTAAGGTCCATTCCAGAAGTTCATTCAGAGAGTAGGCACGAAGAATTTTAAAATGATTGTGCCAAGACCGAAATTAGCATAGTTTCCTAGGATCTTGGATGAAAAAGGACAATAGAAATAAAAGAAATATGTTAGTCACCTTGTGGAGAGCACCTTGAAGGTTGTACTCATATCGTCGAAGGAAGTATCTATACCTTCGATTATGAAGAAGGCATGTAACAACACCTACAAGCTAACCTGAGTTAGTAAAAGAGAAAAAAATAGTCTCTTGAAAGAGTAATCTTGCATTAGAGAAATTTATACATCTAAAATGGTCCTCATAAGGAATGTTATAAAATAATAGTGGAAATAATAAAATAAGATTAGATTACATCATCAAATTTTAGAGGGAAAAAATAAAAAACTACTTTTTCAACTCGTATTTTCAACTTATCTCCCTATGGTTTTACTCAAATTTCAAGCAACAGCACTCGTTTGATGCATAATTTAATTCCTCATCCAAGGAGTGCCCATGTTACATATTTTCGATGGACCTTGGTACACGAAAAAAGAGAAATACATCAAAAAACGTGATTGCAATCACATTTTTTCATGCATTTCTCATTTTTCGTGTAGTAGGGTCCATAGAAAGTATGCAACATGGGTACTCCTTGGATAAGGAATTAAATTTTGCATCGAATGAGTGCTCCTTCTCGAAATTTGAGTAAAATTGTAGGGAGATAAGTGTAAAATATGAGTCTAAAATGTAGTTTTTTTTATTTTTTAATATATCTACATTTTTTCTTTAAAAATGGTGAATCATCCCCCATGGTTGACATCATCATATTGAATCCTATTAGTTCTTATAAATTTCATTTTGGTTTTACATTTTAGTTTTGAGGCCATTATTTACCTCAAAAATTCTCTAATGCTTGTCATTAAAAATATCATTGGAAGTGAAATTTTGGCTTTGGCGTCAATAGGAAGATCGTGGCAGCTATGGAAGTGGAAATACCTTTGACAATGAAATCAAGGAGAGCTATTTGTAGTAGTCTCAAGTGATCATGGTCGACTAAGGTATGTGCATTTTTTATGCATAGTTGGATGAAAGGTTTGATTTTACATGTCTTAGGGTTTTCTATGATCATAGGGTTTATAGACTTCATTTTTGGAATCTAGATATTATAAACCGTAGATGATGCTTGAAGTAGGAAAAACCTTGTCAATAAACAAACCATATCCTTAATTTGTTCAAACCCTAGCTTTTGGTTTCTAGGGTTTGTCGGTTAGTCTAGGGTGCATGGAAACCAAATGAGAGTGGAATTGGATGGAAATTTGGGTTCAAACCCTAGGGCTAATGTTACAAATGGAAATATCAAGGAACTTAAGGTTTGGATCTAAAAACCCTAGGAATTCTCCCTCTAAGTTACCATGGTATCCCTAGAATGTCAAAATTATAATCATGATCTTGCACTTTCATATTTTTCATGGTGGTACTTGTCGGTGAATATTTGAGAAGGAAGAAAAATGAGAAGGATCACTAAGAAAATCATATCTTGTGTTTTGATGAGCATGATGGAAGGAGGGAACTGTAAGACCCTAAGATAACTTTTCTTATCAAATTTAATTGAAACAAAATTGTAATTTGGTGATCAAGCTAGATCCTTGGGCACTCTAATGCATAAAGGTAGGCTCATATGAAGATGGTCCATGAGGATGTTGATGTTTTTAAGAGGTATTCATGGTGAGGTAAGTCTAATGTTGATATCTATTATTGGTTATTTGGTTAACATGTTGTTATAATACTTGGAAAGATGTTGAATATGTACATGATGAAAATTGAAACAAGTTTAATTGTGTGTATATTGAGGGAAAGGTCAACATCTTGTACTTGGCATCCCTGAAGACAAGATGTTCTCATATTGTCATTGAAAGGTAGCAATGTAAAAATATAACTTGAAGTTCTAGAATGAAGATCACTTTTGTAGGGAAGCTATGGTCAACTTGAAGTTTGGGAAGGTTCAATAGAATTAGAAAGGAAGTCAAGAATCACCTCTATATTTTAGGGGGAGTAAAGGAAGCTCCTTGAATATGAGAAAGGATATATTATCAAGTTAAAAAGGAGAATAGGGATATCCTCTCTAGTTAGGAGGGAGTGATATTGGAAATCGCATGTGCATACTCTCCTTCATATGTCAAGCACTTGACCAAGACTAATAGCCATAAATCTAAGTGAAGGCCTTGGAGGGAAAATGGTAGAGTATTGGATAAACATTTGTGGTTTCCTTGATGATAGAACATCCAACAAAGGAAAGGGACTGACACTCTTTGAGGACATGACAACTATCCAATCTAAAATTGGGGAAAGAGGGCAAACATTATTTCAGGATTTAGGGCCAAGAATCCAAGATAAGAATAGTCCTAAAAGGACATACTTTGTGGACATTTGGATGGGTTATGTGCCTTGTAGAGGTAGTATGTTATCACACGTAAAGCCTGCCAGCATAATGATCTTGATTGAAGTAGATATTGTCTAGTTAGGCCTCAAAGATAGTGTTGGTTAATCATAATGTTAATGCTTATAATTGGCTTATCAATCTGACTCTTCTTATGAGAAATTTTCAAAGGGAGTATGTTCCTTCTACCAGTTGGGAAATTATGAACACATCCCTAGTTAAGAGGGAGTATTGAAGAATGTAAATAGTTTCAGTATTCATATTTGTTATTTGACTCATGTAATGATGTAAATATTATTTGGAGAAAGAAAATTATGTAAATAATTAAAAAGGAAATTATTTTTGGAGCATGGGTTTCATGCTCAAGTCATTTTTGTCATTATTTTAAGCATCCATTAGATGCTCCTACAGTTTTTCATGAGTCAAGAGTCATTGTCACTTTGTAAAAGACCCTTGTGGGCACTTGTATCAAGAAAAAGATAATTTATTTTGTATTTGGTAGTGTCTAGAGGGCTCCCAACAACAAGCCAGTCAACCAGGTAAATTCAACCTAGAGTGGGCTTAAAGAGCCACTTGGAAGGCTATATAAAAGAGGAACTTTTGTTGGTATTATGATGCATGTGTTGTCCTTGATGGAAAGTAACTTGTAACAAAACAAGTATATGTTAACTAGATGAATCCATAAGTTAGTTAAGAGGTGACAGAATGATGGAACATAACACTAGAATGATGGGTCAAAGGTTTACAGATCGGAATCAAAAGTTTGATACAGGTGAATATTTGAAAATCTATATGCGGGTTCGTCAAGGCCAAGTCGCGTATACACGAGTTTGATGAAGAAACATAGCGTATGGTTTCTGTACCATGGTATTCTAAATACCAGGGGTCCTTACCATGGTATTGGACCATAGTAATGAGTGCAACAATGGATATTGATCATGTCAAAGATTACCACCGATACTAGTGTAGTTTTGACCCATGGTATTGGATAAGGACTAAACTATATAAAGAGGTGAAGGTCAAAGTGTTAAGAGTGCAAGTGAAAGAAATTTTGATGAATTCTTCAATATGAAGTATATTTGCATTGTAAGGACCATAATTATCACATAAATCTTAAATAATTATGCACCAAAGAATACAATGATGGATCAAGATCATGAGACCTGAAACGAATTTTCATTGTACGATCTACTCATGGATTGACTAGATCTCAGTACTAACACATGTATTTATCTCTGAATATTATGATTTTTGTCTTTCTAAAGTTCTAAAGAGCTGCACAATTTTAGGTCAAAATTTGCAGATCTATATGTTGGTTGGTCTCAGGAAAAGCGCGTATACACGCGGGTTCGCTTCTTCAAAGTCGCGTATATAACGTAAGGGGTTTTTGTTCACAAATGATTGATCAACCTTATTAGTGTTGTTGTTTCTCTATTGTCTATCAATGATGTCCTCATGTTGATCTGAGTTGAGTGATAATGTCTGAAGTGGAACTGATTGAATGATGAAGCTGAATTTGCTTACATGTTGATTGGTTGTAAAGATTATTGATGATGCTAACTATAAGAGGATTCTGTAAGCTAACAAAATATTTCATAATATCTCTGGTCAACTTTGTGTCTAATTCAAAATTACAAGTTTTCAGTTTTCAATATATTAAGATCTGTACACAATTTCTTTACAGAAAAACGCGTATGCACGTGGGTTGTCTTAAGTGAAGTAGTGTATATATTTTGGCATTTGAATGATCAGGATTGCATTTGATTATGTGTGTTAATGTAGTATTCTGAATTCAATTCTGTGTACTGGTTATAGTGATATGACTGTTCCAGTTCATTGGTTAAGTTTTGATTAAGTGTCAGTTGATTGGGTTTCAGTGATTGGTTGATTCTGTGTGTTAGAGATTGGTGATTGTATTACAATGATGTTTAAGCATAAGTGTTGGTATTAGATCCTGTGTGAAAATTTATGAAGAATGGTCCATGGATGTTGTTGAGGGTTGGAGTCTTTGGTGAGGAAGTGAGAGCTTCCTGCCAGTAGTAGCTAGTGATCAGATCAGGGGTTTGGAGCTCCCTTCTAGTTGGAGCTAGAGAACAAGTGAAGGTTGTAGCCTTTAGTAGGTGGGTCTTGCATACTAGTATGAGTCTCTACGAATACAAGAATGTAAGAATTTTTTTATATTAATAAGTTTTGAAGACTGAGACGACAATAGTGGTGGTTTACTCCCCCATTGGGTTTCCACCTTAAATCCTAAAGTTTATGTGTGTTACTTATGTGTGATACTTTATTTTGTTCTTACTACACTTGTTTGCTACGTATCAAATGCCTAATAAATCTCTTACATTTTGGTTCAAGTTTAGAAGATAAAGAATTAGTTGTTTTACAAGTTTACTGAGCATACACTAGTTTCTTTTAAGACAGTCGTGTATATATGCTAGTTGGTTTCAGTCAAGTCGCATATAAATTTCAGAAAAGAAAATTAATATTGTGAGTTTTTAAAATATTGATTTGCCCCCCCTCAGTATTTTTCCCAACAACATTGACCTCCTTGGACAGATATCAAGCATCAAGTTTGGGTTCGATCTGTAACTAAGAAGAAGTGCAAAAAAACCTAGAAAAGAAGGAGAAGGCTAAAGAAGAAATGAAGAATATTTAGAAGAAATTGAAGGTATGAAATATGTCCCTTGTTGACCACGCGTGATTTCCCTAGGTTTTCTAGGGTCTGAAATTACCGAGAAACTTGCAAATTGGTTGGGTGAGGACAGAAGACTAAAAGAGCATTAGAGTTTTCTTTACCTCGTTCACTATTCGACATTGTTGGAATGGCTACCTTGTATTCCTCTTCTGGTACAAGATCCTCATGTATGACACTCTATTCCATTGAAAGTTGCCTCATGGTGTTTGTATGTTGTGCTGTGATCTCCACCAAAAAAATCTTATGTAAGAAAGAAAATGTTTTTTTGATTAGATAAGCTAAAAGTTAAAAAAAAAAAAAAAAAAAAATTCATAATTTAACTTATGGCATAAACAAATCACTTTAAAATATGGTTATTACCTGATATCTCTAAAGATGTTGGTTTAATATCATGACTTTTATTTCTAATGTGAGTCAAACAAATAAATTCTTTATTCGTTCTAACCACAAGCTTATTGACTATTACAATTGGGTAAGGAGAAATTAACAAATCATCATCATCAAACCAAATAGGATAACTGTCGTCATGTCCCTTAGACTACATATTTCAACAAAAGAAAATATTTTTCAATTATCTAAACAAATAATCAATATCACATTAAGTTATTTCAAGTACTTAAACAAATAATCTCCTACCTTCTTTTCAAACCTTATCAATGTTTCTGAAATATATCTTCAACAAAAGAAAACATTTTATTTTCCTCTCGTAAAAATTCTTGGAAGTATAGAAATAAAGAAAAAAAATTGTTTTCCTTTCATAAACATTATTGGAAGTATTGAAATAAATATATTGCAATAACCTATCTTTCATAGAGTATCGGTAGCAAGGGAATAAGTGAAGAAGAGATAAAGATGAAGTGTTTTTGTTTACTATAAAAAAAAATCTACCAAATAATGGCTATTAAACTTCACTTTATAGAACTTTGATCCTCCTAAAGGAGGCACCACTCCTATGCAATGTGTCTACCTTGACTTATGATGAATTGAATTGAAGGTGAAACAAGTGAATTCTACTCTTCTTATGGTTGACATACATTCGCAATCAATGTGGCCAAGAATCCCATATTACATGAGAAAACAAAGCATATCAAGATAAATTACAATCTTATTCAATATCGTGTAGAGGGAAATACTATTAATTTGAGACATTGTTCCGCAAATGAGAAAATGGTTGACATCTTCACTAAATCACTTGGAGGAGAAAATTTTGAAAATTTTAAAATGATGCTTGGACTCAAAAACACCCATTCAAATTAAGTGGGGAATGTTAGATACATAATCCTTTGGATTTTTTGTTTTTTTTAAATAATTCAAAGGTACATGAAATTAACAGTCTCAAGGAAGAACAATAGTTCCTCGTGGAATGTGAAAAAGTAGCCACTTCCTTTTGTTTATATGCATGATTGAGTTACTAAATATCACAAAAATGTGGAGTTATTACTCTTCCCATCCTAGTTTTCTTAGAATCCATGACACATACATTTCTATATTCCTTAGTGGTTGTAAGGCCTAACTTTCTCATCACTTTCAAAGGAATGGAATTAGTTGTTGCTCCTAAATCTAGCATATAGTTGTTGCTTCTCCCAACTTGACTGCATTGCCTTCTTGTTAAATTAATATCTACACAAGATCATAAGATTTCAATTCACTCAAAAGTTGCATTTCAATTCAGGTATTGTAAAACCTAGAATTATTAGGTACTGGAACGTACAAATTAAATTTCTTCCTAGCACAAGAAAGTTCACAAAGCTTCCATTGTATTAGATACAAAATTTATTTGTTGCATAATATAAAAGTATAAATTATTTTAATGCTTGTAGTATTTCTATTGAAGGTATTAACTAAATAGAAAATGTAAGAAATATACAACACCACAAGATCACAACTACATTATCCCTTGTTGGAATTTGTAAAAAGTTTTGGTCTTCATAATTATCATTTGACTCATATCATGATGTAATTCTTATGTAAAAAGGAGAAAGGAAAATGATGTACAAAATAAAAAGAAATTATTTTTAGAGCATGGTTTCATGCTCAAGTTATTTGTCATTATGTCTCCTAGGTATTTCATGACTCAAAGAGCACTTTTCATTGTAAAAGACCCATTTGGGTACTTGTACAAATTTTCTTTATTTGCATTTCAAGTTATAAAGGGTATGTTTAGTAATTAGGGTTTTGTAAGACTAGAATATAGGGTTTGAAAGGCTTTGGCGTATAAGGATTGAAAATACTAGAGGAGACTTAAATTAGAAAAAAAATTTAAGTAAGTAACCATAACCCTAATCTCATTGCTCCCTCATATAAATCCTATAAGATACTAAATTTAACGGTTTGTAAGGAAGATATATGGGCTTATGGTAAAATCTAACGAGGGTGGAATTAGATCAAGTTTAGGGTATGACATAAAAACATTAGGGTTGAAATTTCAAAGGAGAAGTTAAGGAGTGTAGGGTTTGTGTCTAAGAACCCTAGGAGTACACTCTCTAACAAATCCATAAAAACCCTAAATCGTCATTTTGTCTTTGTCATTGTATATCCTACTTGGTTTCACTTAAAGTTGCAAGTGCATAAAGAAAGCTAGATAAGGAGGAATAAAGGTCAAACAAAAGCATGATGGAAGGGGGGAATGGTAAGGAACCAAAAGGAACTAATTCTATAGGAGTAAGAATGCATCATTGAATTAAAATATTTTTTTTTATGGCATCATGGAAAGAAGAATGTAGTATATATAGAATATACATGATTGAGTTTCTTCGTAAAAATCATCTAGTCTTTCAAGAATAAGAAGTCTTGAGGACCATCTTGCATAAGTGTTCATCCATAGAGTGTCTAACATTATGTTAGAAGCAGCGATTTTGTGCATAAAGTGGATCATCATGATCCTATAAGATTCATCATTTTGGAAGACTCTTGGAAGAAGAATTATGACAATATTTGTTATGAAACTAGTTCACAAAAAGATAGAAAAGATAGATAAATGCTTTCAAAATAAGCTTCTTCGAGGGGGAACCTCCTTTACATTACACAAATGAACAATTCTTGGATGATACAAATGACAAAACCTCCTTTATATATATAGGAGTCTAAGGGGTCACAATATTACCAAAGCCGACCTAACAATAATAATATAAGGGCACAAAAATAACAATAGTAGGCTTCTATGGGGCGCAATACTAAAAATATGGGGACAATAGGGGCACAACAATAATAATAAGGGATACAATGACAATAGTAATTGGGGAATCACTAGTATTATAGGGACCTAACATGTCCATCTCCTTCAAAAAAGTGTTGTCCTCAATGCTTGAGTAGTTATGGATGCTTCTGTATAAAATTCTCACCCTCCCATGTAGAATCTTCAATGGGTAAGTTCTTCCACTTGATGACATACTCTGAGATTGATCAATTTCATAGCTATCGAGTTCTTGTTTCTTTGACTACTTCAGGTTCCAATACGATTTTTCCTTGCTCATCAAGTTCTGGAAATATTGTTTGAACTAGGAGCTTGTCACCTATAACCTTCTTTAAGCATGACACATGGAAAATTGGGTGCACTTGGGAAGTTGCAGGAAGCTCCAATTTGTATGCCATAGTACCTATATTTTGCAACACCTTGTACAGACCATAATACTTTGGTGATAATTTATTATCCTTCTTAGCTTCCTTGAGGGACATTTGTTTATATGGTTGTAGCCGTAGGAATACCCAATCACCTACATCAAAACTTCTTTCGCTGCGATGTTGATCTGACTGATGTTTCATTCTATTCTACGCTAAGGTGAGGTTATCCTTTAAGAGTAGGAGAACTTGTTGTTGATGCTCGATGTGATCTTCCACTGCTTGAACCTTAGATTTTTCTCTTAAATATGATGTGATGGATGGTGGATGATATACATAAAGTTCCATAAATGGGGTCATTTTTGTTGCGGTATGGAAGGAAGTGTTACACCACCATTAAGCCAAAGGAAACCATTTGACCCATTGTGTCTATTTATCAGATACAAAGAAACAAAAATATCCTTCCAAACATTTGTTTACTATCTCAGTTTACCCATCAAATTGAGGATGATAAGGTGAGGTATGAGATAACCAAGTACCAAGACAAGAAAATAATTCTGTCAAAAAATTCTAGTGAAAATGGGATCTTTGTCGCTTACAATAATCTTTGGGTTTCCATGTAGCTTTTGAATTGTTTCCATAAATGCAATAGAAACTGTACTCACTTTAAATGGATGAGGTAATGCACAAAAGTGTGCATACTTGGTAAGTCTGTCAATTACCACCATGATAACACTCTTTCCTTCAGACTTGGGTAAACCTGTGATAAAATCCATTAAAACCTCCTCCCAATGTTAGCTTGGAAGGGATAAAGGTTGTAATAGACCCGGGGTCTTAATTGTTTCAACTTTATTTTGTTTGCAAACCAAACATTCTACCACAAACATTTGAATATCCAATTTAAGGCCATCTTCTTAACCCTATGGTAATTTTTTAGAAATCCAAAATGCCCTACTAAGGGAGAGTTGTGCAATTCCCTAAGAATATTTTGTTTAAGGTGGGAATTCTTACATAGGTATAATTGATCTTTGTACCATAACGAATAATTTTTCCAGCTAAATGTATCATATGTACTGGGATCTTGTTGTAACTTTTGAATGAGTTACCACACTTCTTCATCATTCTTCAATTCATCCTTTGCTTCGTTTATCCAATCTGGTTGGATAATAGAAATGGCTCAAAGAAATGCTTCGACATCCTCATCCTTTCTTGAGAGTGCATCTGCCACAACATTTTGCTTTTTTGTAGATGATTTCAAATTCATAACCCAACATCTTTGTGACCCATTTTTACTGCTCTTCTAAAGATAATCTTTGTTCTAAAAAGTATTTAAGACTATCATGATCCATTTTTACCTTGAAGTATCTTCCCATTAGGTAGGGTCGCCATTTCATAAGTGCATGCAGTATTGCCAACGTTTCCTTCTCATAAATAGCTTTGTGTATATACTTTCCTTTGATTGGATGACTTTTGAAAGCAATGGGTCTTTCTTCTTGCATTAAAACAACACCAATTCCATTTCCTGAGCCATCACATTCCACAATAAAGGTTTTTGTGAACTTCGGTGTAGCTAAGACCGGTGCTGGCACATTGCCTCTTTAAGATGTTCAAAGGCCCTTGTTGCTTTTGGAGTCCATGAAAATGCATCTTTCTTCAATAATGTTGTTAGAGGTGCTGCTATTCTCCCATAATTCTTAACAAACTTGCGATAATACCTTGTCAACCCAATAAATCCTCGTAGATTATTTATGGATGTGGGGATTTTCCATTCCTTAATGGTTTTAATTTTGCTAGGGTCTACCTTAACACCTTCATGAGATAACAATATGACCCAGATATTCCACCTCTTGGACTCCAAAGAAGCATTTGGATCTTTTTGCATATAATTGTTTCTCCTCCAATAGTTTAGCACCCTGTCAACATGTTCAACATGATCCTTCCAAGACTTGCTGTAGATTAGTATATCATCAAAAAATACTAACACAAATTTTCTAAGGAATGGTTTGAAAATGGAATTCATCAAACTTGAAATGTAGAAGGTGCATTGGTAAGGCCAAAAGGCATGACCAAAAATTCATAATGACCCTCATGAGTTCTAAATGTTGTTTTTGGAATGTTTTCAGTCTTCATTCTGATTTGATGATATCCTGAACGAAGATCCAACTTGGTGAAGTAAATTGATCCATGCAATTCATCCAATAATTCATTAATGACATGAATGGGAAACTTATCTTTAATAGTGAGCTTGTTGAGCTCCTATAATCCAGATAGATGCACCATGATCCATCCTTCTTGTGCACCAATACTACTGGAGCAGAGAAAGAACTTTGACTAGGTTGAATTATACCAGCCTCTAGCATTTCTGCAACCATACGCTCAATTTTACTCTTTTGGGCATAGGCATATCTGTAAGGCCTGATGTTTGGAGGAACACTTCCTAGTATCAAATGAATAGCATGATCGTGATCACGAATAGGTGGGAGGCCTTTGGGAGTCTCAAATACCTTGGAATGATTGTCCAAGAATTTTTGGAGATCTGGAGAAATAGATGATTTCGATGTGGGAACCTCTAGTGAGCATAATTGTGAAATTATGCCTCATTGTTCTTTCTCTAGAAGATTTTTCATTCCATTAGAGCAGATTATCCTTCTCGATTTCCCTACGATACCCCTTAATTCAACTTCCTTTCCTTCTGAAGAAAATTTCATGAAAAGTTCTTAAGAATTAAAAGCTATTTTATCCAAGGATTGTAGTCATTGGACTCCTAGTACAACATCAACACCACCCATTGGAATGGAAAGCATTGGGCTATTCAATACATATGCTCCCATGGATAGCTTGATATTATGGCACTTTCCCGAGCAAGTTATGGTTCCTCCACTTGAAACCATCACTTGACACTCTGGTGCTAGATATAGGAAGTAATTCAATTCCTTGGCTATCTTACAATGAATAAAATTATGGGTCCTGGCCGAATCAATCAACACTTTACCTTTTTCTTCTTGATATGCCCTTCTATCCTGGTAGTTTTGAGGAGTGGTAATTCGAGCCAATGCATTACAAGATATGGTCAGATTCATTTCTTCTTTATCTAGGGTTTGTTCCTGGTGTATATCCTCTTCTTTTGACATTTCTTGTTCCTTTTCTTCCTCATTTTCACAATCTATGTACAATAATTTCTTCTCAGCACACTTATGACCTTTAATGTATTTGCTATCACAATTGTAACAAAGCCCTTTTGCTGTTTTTTCTTCCAATTGTTTTTGATTCAACCTTGTAGGTTATGGATGGCTGGGGGAAACAACACTTCCATCTTTATGATTGTGAGTGGTAGGCTTCCTTGTTTCCATAATTTTTCTTTCCATTTTTCTTGCCAAGCTAAACACCTTCTCCAATGAATCAGGTTCCCAGAGGCGAATCTAATGTTGGATGTTATCCTTTAAAGTCCCTATGAACACATCAATTCTATGCTTCTCTGGAATATCTTTTACCCTTATATTCAATTTTTGGAAGTCCTCAATGTGCTCCATCATTGAACCCTTTTGTTTGAGATTTATCAATTGGCTAAAAAAAGTGTTCCTTTTTATATACTCATAATGTGCTATCACTTCATCTGTAAAAATAAACCAAGTGAAAAAAAGTTTATGAGACAAAATCCATCGATACCATACAAACTAATTTGGTTGCAAATATAAAGTTTCAATGCGTACCTTTTGTGCGTTTTGGACATTATGGAGATCGAAAAATTGCTCCATTTGTAGTATCCATGTTGCACGATCCTTGCCATCAAACCTCCTCATATTGATCTTTAGAACATGGTGGTTCTTCGATCCAACGTTAGAGTCTATGAAATCATGATTAACATTTATATTGTTCTCATAATGAGTTTCCTTTACTACTATTTCGCCATTAGTAAGCATTTCTTGTAGAATTTTTGTCAAATCTTCCATCTTAGCTTCAACATCATTCATCTTAGCTTCTACACCTTTCTTTAAACCATCCATCTTGGCTTCCACACCATACATCTTAGCTTCTATGTCTTTATTTAAACCATCCATTTTAGCTTCTGTCACTTTCTATGTGAGTGAAATTGTTGCACTTGTTCTCATAATTTTGATACCTCATGTTTCATTTCTTCCTCTTCTTCATGAGTCATGCTAAAGCTTTCAGGTTGCTTACTAGGTGTTTCCATTTTCTTTCTTCGGGGCATCAATTATTGATAATAATGCTTCACTATGCCCTTTGAATTCCTTCAAACTATTTTTTCAAACAAAACATATGCAAAAATTTACAAAAAACTACACACCTTTTTTCACTTTGTAGGAGCTCGACATTGAATGACTGTAACTTTGTAATTTCGCATCTTCAAGGTCTAAAATTGTGACCTACTATATCCTTCTATGCCCTCTTTCTAATGCCGCAAATCTGATCGAAATTGGATTCTCCAAGAAAGAGTTATGCCCCACCTCCCAAGATGACCTACTTATATACTTGTTCAGTAGAACAAAATTTTACGAAGTGCCTCATGTCACTGTTTCGACCTTTGGACCTGAAAGTAATATAAAGAAAAGTACAATCTATCCTCTTCCTGTCGATTCTTACGAAATTTCAATCTGATGCTTAAAGAGAAAGTTATGACAATTTTTCCAAGGTCACTTGTTTAGAATGTAATTCGGGAGTTTGCAAAAACCCTAACTTCCTCATATTATATCTCCGAAAATATAGCGACAAAAGATCTGAAATTTGGACCCAAGCTTCACCAATATTTTTGCTCAAATGGGTTTTAATGTCAAAGTTTGAACCTGCATAGAAACAAATTTATAGCGAAACATCCATGATGACCTGTTTGATATGAAATTCTGAAGCTTGCAAAAACCCTAGCTTCCTCAGATCATAGCTTTGAAAATATAGCGAGAAAATATCTGAAATTCAGATCTGAGGTTCAGACCAATTTCTTCTCAAATGGGGTTTTTTTAGATTCTGAAAATTAATAGCAAAAAAGGTATAGTGAAAATGCCACGATGACCTATTTGGAGCAACGAAACCCTAGAATCCAAAGCTCTAATACCAAATGTTATGAAACCAACTCACAAAAAGATAGAAAAGGTAGATAAACGCCTTCGAAATAAGCCTCTTCAAGGGGGAAACCTCCTTTACATTACACAAATGAACAATTCTTGGATGATACAAATGACAAAACCTTCTTTATATATATAGGAGTCTAAGGGGTCACAATATAACCAAAGCCGACCTAATAATAATAATATAACAGCACAAAAATAACAATAGTGGGCTTCTATGGGGCATAATACTAACAATATGAGGACAATAGGGGCACACCAATAACAATAAGAGATATAATGACAATTGTAATGGGGGAATCACTAGTATTATAGGGACCTAACAATATTAGTATACATTCCATATAGTATGGAAATAATACTCTTGAAGGATGAAGGAATGCAATTAGTCAAGTTGCATGCTCGTTTGATGTAGGACAATTGGTCGAGGGCATATATCTAGATGATTATATGAAAGATTGAATGAATGTTTAAATAATTTTTGGATAGGATTCATATACACATAATCCTATAAGAAATGGTTGATCTTGAATTATGCATGATGAACCTTTCATTTGTTGCCTAAAAGGATGAATTTGGCTTACTGTAGAATGGATAAAATGTTAAAAATTTCTCGAATCAACATCAAAATAAAAGGGTAAATTGGTAATCAAGTTCAATCCTTGGGAACTCTTATTCAACATGGAATATTCAAGTGGATATGGATCATGAAAATGTTGATGAAAAATTTTTCATGATGAGGTAAGTCTAATGCTAATATTTTTATTGGTTATCTAGTTAGCATATTGTTTTTCTACATGGAAGAATGTTGCAAGAATTCATGATGACTTAAAGAAAATTAAACTATATGGAAAATGTTGAGGGAAGCCCAATGATAGGCAACTATAAATTCAAGATGTGCTCATCTTCAATAATAGTGTGAGAAGATAACCAGAAGGTCAAAGGAATCACTTTCTTGAAGAAGCTTTGATTATCTAAAAGTCTAGGAAAGATGGATCAATGATGAGAAGATAAAATATTTGAAATAGTTGAAAGCAAGACACCAATATACATAAAGAAACAAATATAAAACATTCATTCATTCATTCATTCATACATCCACAAAATATTTCATCTCAATAAATTTTATCACAAAAAATAAGATAGTAAAAATTTGCATGTGCACATTCCATCAAGTATTCAAACTGTCAGAGAAAAACGTGGTACTAACAAAACCGGGCTCTAAATAAACAAGTACAATCATTTATTTTTCAGTCTCTTTTTAATTTTTAAGTATTTCACAAGGAATTCATCTTGCCCTTCAACTGTTATGGGCTTTATATGCCTTGCTCCAGACCTAGTCATACATCTATGTTTCTCCAAGGGGGGTTGAATGATCAACTGCAATAATAAATAAATATTAAATTCATATTTATATTTATTATTATTACAAGTGTTTTATTAATAAAAAATAGTAGTAGAGTGTTCTTTACCTGCTTTGTTTATTGAGGGACACAAAGTACTTTCAAACATGGCCATATGTTCTCCTCTTGTCTGGCCTCAACTTGTACATGATTTGGAGTAGAAATAAGAAAGGTTATAATTAATACACCATTTTGATTTAAATATTTTCAATTGTAATCCACACTACAACTTTTTTATAACACATGAAATACCTCTAGTACTTAGTTGAACATTAGTTTCAAGAGGCACTCCACCGTCACTAGGCTCATGTGTTGTATCTACATTTCTTTCCTACTTTGTACAATCAAGCAAATTACTTTATGGCCAAAAATAATAACCATAATAGATTGTACAAGTAATAATTTATAAATGTTGTTTTTTGCATTTATTTACATGAGTGGCAAGTTGGGTGTCGGAAGGTTGTGTAGACCCCAAGTGTGTCCTATATTAAACCATGACTTGAAAGTTGTGTTGGAAAGAAAGCTTGAGCTCTTCCTTAGAGTGGTCCTCTTTGAATTGTGAACCCTATAATATTTCATGAGAACACGATTTTTTCTTATTCTATGATAATAAATTAAAATTGTTAAGAATTTATAATTTGGATGAATTTTTTATATATACTTACAATTTTTACGACCAATTTTGATTAAACACCTGGGCCAAGAGGATGTTTCCATGTTTAGATATTCTATCCATCGTCGCTTTGGATTTATTTGGGAGCTTATATTGAAAATATTGAAAAACTTAATTAGATGTCACAATGATCATAAAGCATCATAATTACATTATTAAAAGTGCCTCGTACCTTTTTATTTTGGGTGGTGTCTTCTCTACTTTTCGAAGCACCTTCTCGGTTGCATATGCCATGAGGGATTTCCACTCCCTCTTTGGAATCGCTAGAGGGTGTTCATATGACCTGGTCCTTTCCAAATGGCGTCTATACTAATCCTGCAAATGTTTTAAATGTAAGTCTTCCGTGGAGGTAACCCCGGTTTTGTTGAAGGTACCCTCACTGAATAGGCCAACCATCTTACTCATTAGTTGATCCTTCAACTTGGAACTTTAGGATTTCTAGTTTATGCAAATGGTGGTCCCAAAGCATTCAAAGGTTAGGTCATACAAGCACTTGTAGAATACATTGTTTCTTGCAAAATGATATTATGATTAGTTTAAAATAATCACATATTATACATAACTTTCAATTAGATTTTACTTAATATTTAAGACACTTCTTAAGTACCTAGAAGCTTATCTAATTTCATGGGGACATGGTCATCATCTACCAAAAATGTAATCGGTAGTGTTCCTATGCTAGTAACATAGGAAGATCCAAGAAAGTTCACTTCAAAATATGTGATGGGATCACGCTCTACATCCACAAAATCATGTGTAGATCATGGTGTATTTTGTTCACGGTGTGCAAATCCTGACATGTGTGGTTCAATAGGTGTATCAGGCTCAACGACTGGTGCATCACTCATATGCGAAGCATCAGTGTTGTTACTAATGTCGACCCCCATAATCGCACCATGAGGATCACACTCCCTCAAAAACTCTTGTAAACTAACAATTTTTTTTAAGTTTGAGATAATTCAAATCATAAATAAATAAATGGGACAATTAAATGAGTTTCTTACCCCATAGTGTTTAATTTTTCCCACCAGGGTTTTGATTTGGCCTTTATCTCTTATGTTTGTGACTAAATTAGAATTAAAGAACTCAATTTCTTGTTTAATTTCATCTGAAGATTTCTTATTGTTTGGATCGGATCGGTGGACAAAAAATTGCTTCTTCACAAAGCAATTCCTTTTGAGAATTTGTGGACTACTGTAAGTCTGGTGCCTTCCCCTTGTCACCCTCTTGATCAAATAAGTGTAATTTGTAATTTTTTCCACCATCCTCAACTATAAACATTCAAATATTTGAATTCGATGAAACATTTTAGATCAATACAAATTTCCATTATTTACATAAGAGGGGAATTTTAGCGAGTTAAGTACTTGCTCATAAATATTATGATATCTTGAAAGTTCATTATGACACATTAAAAAAATATCAAGCAATTCATCCACAGTTAATCATCATTATATTAATAAGAAAACCATTATTGAGATATGTCTAAAGTTGGGTAAAATAAAATACATACCGCCCCCATAATAGAAATGTTTGTATCTATTTGATTCAAATTTTTATTAGTGAGAAACTCTTCCCTTGAAGTAATTGAATTTATGGAACATACAAATACATGATTTCCTTCGCACTCCTCAAATATGCAATTGGGTTGCTTATTTGTGGTCATGGGCCGTGTACTATTTATAAAGCCTACAATATTCCCTGTTGCTTTTGGTCTTCCATAAATATACATAGTTGCGCCTTTATTTTGATCATTTTCTTTTAGTTGTATATAATTTGTGGCCACGCCATATCTTCGCATACTTTTTGTATATTGGACTAGCTATACCCAATCATTCTAGACATAACATGTTCTGATATACTCCACCAATTCAGTTAATCTTTCATAATATACCTTTCCACCATCCATGGAAAATAGCCCCAAACCATGTAATGACAATGGGGCAATGCAGTATATCCTTTCATTGACAGAAAAATCAATTTTTATTTTAGGAAGATCCTTAGATACCCATTGTTTCACTAGATGTTTGTACCTCAAGGGCACCTCGATTTCATCTATGCACTAATTACCATAAGAACATGACCCCCCTTTAGAGAGAAAAAATTCCATGCGTCTATGGAATTTTCTTCTAATATGTTCACCTCTAGTTGATCTTTGCCTGCTAGACGACGTAGTAGATGTTTGGTCAATTTCTTCTATCCTACTTGACTTTTTTTTCACTCAACAAAGATAGATATGACAATACCTATTTGATTTAAAGTCTTATAACACTCCACCAAATGAGAGAAATTTTTAGCGCTTTTAAAATTTTTTGTTGCATTTCATCATCTAATTTCACTATTAAAAACCTCACCTAATTGCTTATAATTGTGATCATATAATCTCGAAGATTCTTATCATCCTAATTACCAAATTTAATAAGTGAAAGATTAATCATAATAATTACATATAAGTAATCAAAATAATTGTTACCATAGCTTCATTAAGTAATTTTTTTGAAGTATCTCTCGAAATTGTATTTGGATATTGTAATCTTACTTCATAATTATAACTTGGGATACATTGGTTACAAATGATTTTTCTTGGAACACTTTTCAAATTTGTGATCTCATTGAAGTAATCCCTAATTTGGTCATCTTGCATTCTCATCCTAAACTAGAACTTGCATTTCTCCTTGCATCTTGATTATTGATGGTTGGGAGTGTGAGCTTAATTCATAATTGCAAGTTTCACTATATCTTACCTTCCTTGTCGATTTTAATTTATGTCTCATTTCTCTATTTTTCATTGGTGCCAACTAATATTTGCATCATTTGTCTATCTATTAACTTGAATACACTAATCATTGTTACCCATCCAAAAATTGCATCAGTGACATTTCAAGACTTACAGTCCAATAAGTATGGAAACTTAAGACCACAGGAAAATCCTGATTCTAAAATAGAGGATTATCATATAGTTCATGTGAAGAAAAATTACCCTTATTACAATATTTAGAGATTCATAAGTGATGCATCCATATTTGTATTCAAATTCAAATTGGCAAATAAATTACTCTTGGTTGGAATAAATTGGTACCAAGCTTGAAGGATTATGAATCTACAGTCAATCACCTTGTGTAGAGCATTTCTCTTGTGAATAACTTGACATTAATGAAAGCTGCAATACCTTTGAAGGCATTGATTGACCTCGACATATTTGGAGTATTCATTCTTCAAAATTAGCAAGAAGATCATGGCATATTGAAGAGATCATTGCTATAGACTTCTTGTGAACTTGGAGGACTAAGGTATCTAGTCCTTGAGGTACATATAATTTGTTTTATCCATATAAAGTATAGCCTAAATTTGATTAGGGTTTTGATATTTCCTTTTTTGGTTCTAGGGTTTGTAGTCTTCAAATTGTTGGAAGTTGTTGGCATCTAAGTTTTTTTGTAAACCATAGTTGGTATTTGGAAACCCTATTCATAAAAAACCCCTACCCTATTATCTTATAGAAACCATATAATTTGGTCTCTAAGGTTTGTTGGGAGTTCAGGGTGAAATGGAAAACCCTAATGAGGGTAGAATTGGATTTGAGATTCAAACCATAGGGTTGATGTTTCTAAAAGTAATATCAAATAACTTAGGTTTTTGATATGAAATCTCTAGGAATTCTCCATCCCTAAAGTATCCCTACATTGTCAAAATCATGATCATTCTCTTGCATTTGTATAATTTTCTTGGTGGTACTTTTCAATCAATTTTATGTTGAAAAACGTAACTAGTATCAGTCTTCATAATTGCTATTTGGCTCATGATATGATGTAATTCTTATGTACTTGTCGAAATAATAAAAAGAAAATATTATTGTAAAAGAAACTTATTTATTTAAGCATGGGTTTCATGCTCAAGGTCATTGGTCATTAGGTCATAACACCCATTGGGCGCTCCTAGGGTTTTTTTCATTGGTCATGGTGATTTTTCTATTGTAAATGACCCAATTGGCCACTATCACAAGAAAAGAAAAAAATATTTTAATGCTTAGAAGAGTCTAGAAAGACCCAATATCATGTCAGCTAGCAAATATGAAGTTGGCCTAAAGAGGTCTAGTCAAGCCCTTCAAAGACTATATAGAGAGGAAGACTTCGACCTCTTTAAAGTGAAAAAGAAAAACACGCACATCTCTAGTCTAATATGGAATCAAGAGAAGAGTGTGAAGAGTTACAAGAGGAAGAGGAGTCCATAAAAGAAGAAAATGACTCTTGGTAAGTTTGGTTAAAATTCCTATAACACTCCAAATGAGAGAAATTGTTAGCATGTTTAAATATTTTTATTGCATTTCATCCTTAAATTTCACTATTAGAAATCTCATCTAATTGCTTATAATTGTGCTCCTATAATCTCTAAGATTCCTCTTGTCCTAATTACAAAATTTAATAAGTGAAAGAGTAGTCATAATAAGCACATATAAGTAATCAAGAAGCATTGCTAGCATAGCTTCATTAAGTATTTTTTTAAGTGTTTCTCTAAATTGTATTTGGATCTTGTAATCTTGCTTGATAATTGTAAATTGGGATATATTAGTTACAAATTATTGTTCTTGGAGCACTTTTCAAATTTGTGATCTCATTGAAGTAATTCCTGATTTGGTCATCTTAATGCATTCTCATCCTAGACTAGATATTATATTTCTCCTTGCATCTTAATCATTGACAATTGGAAGCATTTCTCTATTGTCTATTAGTGCTAACTCATCTTTGCAACATTTTTCTATCTAGTAACTTGAATACACTAATCATTGTTACCCATCTAAACATTTCACAAGTGGCATCTCAAGACTTATAGTCCAACAAGTAACGCAACTTAAGACCACAGGAAAATCCTCATTCTATAATAAAGGATTTTCATATAGTTCGTGAAGAAAAGTTACGCTTATTAGAATCTTCAAAGATTCGTAATTGAAAATAAGAAGCACATTGCATCCATATTTGTATTCAAATTCAAATGAGTGAAGAAAGTATGCTTGGTTGGAAGAAATTGGTACCAAGCTTGAAGGATTATGAAGCTACATTCAATCACCTTGTGTAGATCATTTCTCTTTAGAATATCTTGACATCAATAAAAGTTGCAGTACCTTTGAAGGTAGTCATTGACCTGAGCATCTTTGGAGTATTAATTCTTAAAAAGTAGCAACAAGAGCAGGGAATCTTGAAGAAACAATTGAAATAGACTTCTTTTTATCTTAGTTGACTAAGGTATTTAGTCCTTGAGGTACATATAATCGTTTTTATGCATATAATGTCTAATCTTAATCAGATTAGGGTTTTGAAATTTCCCTTTTTTGTTCTAGGCTTTATAGTTCTCATATTGTTGGAAGTTGTTGGCATTTATGTTTTTTTTGTAAACCCTAGTTGATATTTGTAAACCCTAGTCATAAGAAAAACCCTAACCCTATTATCTTATATAAACCCTATATTTTGGTCTCTAGGGTTTATAGGGAGTCTAGGGTGAAATGGAAAACCCAAGTGAGGGTAGAATTGGATTGGAAACTCAAACCGTAGGGTTCATGTTTCTAAAAGTAATATCAAAAGACTTAGGGTTTGGATCTAAAATCTCTAGGAATTCTCCCTCCCTAAAGTATACCTAGATTTTCAAAATCATGATCATGCTCTTGTATTTGTATATTTTGCTTGGTGGTACTTGTTAGAGAATATTATGTTGAAAAGTGTAACTAGTATCGGTATTCATATTAGCTATTTGGCTCATAACATGATGAAATGTTTATGTACTCGTTGAAAGAAGAAAAATAAAATATTTTTGTAAAATAAAGTTTATTTATTTAAGCATAAGTTTCATGCTCAAGGTCATTGGTCATTAGGTCATAGCACCCACTAAGTGCTCCTAGGGTTTTTTCATGAGTCATGGTCATTGTTATATTGTAAAAGACCCATTTGACCACTTGTAACAAGAAAAGAAAAAATATTTGAATGTTTAGAAGAGTCTTTGAAAGACCCTAAGACTTATTCATGAAAGGATACAAAAAATAAACAAGAGATAAATAGAGGTTTTAAGTAGGATACTTGTGTCTACAGGTGAAGGCAAAAATAGATGCAAAAAGTATAAATTCAATTTGTATGATGAAAGATTGTTTAAAAAAAGAGAGTACTATTTGAATGTTGAGAATATGATTAAAATTATAATAAAACTTTTAAGTATTGTAAAGGAAAGTCCTTGAGATTAAGCCTAGGTT
The DNA here is from genome assembly GCA_000404065.3 of Pinus taeda. NCBI lineage: Eukaryota > Viridiplantae > Streptophyta > Pinopsida > Pinales > Pinaceae > Pinus > Pinus taeda. The sequence goes on from APFE030968850.1 coordinate 109,698, forward strand.
GAACTCATGAATCCCTGAGAGGAATACCACCCCATCAAGGTCTCATAGGACACCATACTACCCTTTGCATCAAGATTTAATTATTTTTTCAAGGGTTTCAATTATAAAATTATCCTGAGGTGTACTCTCACTTGGATTTTCTTTTTGTAGACTTGGGATTTTTTTTTTTTTGGAAGCCACGAACCTTGGAAGGTTTTCCCTAACCTTTGCATTGCAAGTTTAATTTTTGTGGTTCAAACAATTTTGTTTGGGAATTTCTCTAAGGGTTGAAAACCATTTTTTCATAGATAAATTCCTTTGGAGGTATTAGATTTCACTTGAATTTTTTTTAAGAAGGTTGCAAGCCTTTTGGGCTTCTTTCTTCCCATCGATTTTATCATCCAACCCTTATTTGTTTGCAGAGATATAACACTTGTTTTTAGCAAGGATTTCATTTTGAATTTGTTTGTAGGTGGATTAGTCCCAACAAACCAAAGATAAATGAAATATTTTTGCAAGCCCTCCTTCAACTACATTAGGGTTTGGACGGCAAGGAGAAAAGTTGAATTGTTGAAGGAGTTTATTTGCAGAGACTTGAGGGTCTCCACACTTGAATTTTTTCATATTAATTTATGTGGTAGAAGCAAGCCCTAGTGGCCCTTTAATTCCTTGATTGAAGAATAATAAACATCTACCTTACCCTGGTGCAAAAGTAGCTTGGAGAGGGTTTAAAAAATAAAAATGGAAGAAGTTTCTAAAATTTGAACCTAATCAAATTTACCTTGGAAATTATGAGAAAATTTAGTTCAAATTTTAATTAAACTTTGGCTAATCCAAGAGTGTTTTGGGCCTCATTTCTTCCTAAGCCATAAGCAACTTTATGGAGAATACCTTTTGATAACTTTATGAGCACCATTTTTTAACATTGATCTACTCCAAAATAATTTCTCTTGCTCGGTCGCAAGAATTTTTGGGTTATATAAGGTCGTATACATAAAATAAACCCTAACTAAAAGAAAATTAATTTGTCTTGGACCCAGAAGACCCTATTTCGAGACCTATCAGTTGCATAGAAGTCGACCCTATTCCAGCGAAGAGGTATCCTACAAAATTTATATTACTCATTTCCAAGGCTAGTAGCATCTCTATCATTCAAAAAATTGTGGAACGTTGAAGCTTACCACCATTTTTCCCGTAAAGATAGGTTTTTCTACCATCACCTATGCCATCATGCACTCGATAGACCATGAATATAGGTGTATTGTCCATCACATGTGCCCTTGTTACCTCTTGCCCTCGACAAACACTCGCAAAATGTTGAAATGTTTGGTGAATGCTCCCGTGCTATATATATATATATATATATATATATATATATATATATATATATATATATATATAGATATAATATATATTATATATATGAAAGGTGTATGTATATTATGTTATTCTCAAAGGTGTATGGTAATAGTCAAAATGTGTTGTTACTCATGTTGTGAATTAATCAATTAAATGGCTAAGATGAATTTCTTACTATGATATTTAGGCTTTATGAATATATCTTGGTAAAAATTAGGTAGTATCCTATCAAGATGTTTAGAAAAGCTATGTATTACTTCAAGGATTGCAATTGTGTCCTTGGCCAATCAAGGATGATTTAAATCTCCCATGTTATCCCCAAAATTAAATCTCCTTTCAATGTCATGGGAACCAATCATATATCCTTTTGATTATATTAGTAATATCGATTATTTTTTTCCTCTCTAGAACATTCTACTTTAAATGGGAATGTATGAAATGAAGGGATCTAATTCACCAGGTAGTGTATATTAAAGAAAAATATATCTACCATATATTTGACGGTGCAAAGCAAGATCTATTCTCTCTATGAACTATTAGGTACTCTTCTCCTAATTTAGTGAGGGAGGACAGGAGTGATGGAAAGCTTGCCAAGTGTCTTCGCATATTAGCATGTAACTTGTTGAAAGATATTTTCTTCATGAGTTGGGACTTTAAATTCCTATTCATTTCCTTATACTCCTAGATGAACATTGTGAGTGTCAAAATCTTGAATAAAAGGTTTCATAGGTTTATCCCTCTTTCTAGTGCTAGAATAATTATTGAAGGGAAAGAATGCACTGCCAAGTAGTTCAAGGGACTCAACCCAAAAGAGAGGCCCAATTGGACTCTCCCCTATTTCGGATAGTTGAGCATTGATCCAGATTATGTAGCCTGGAAACTATTTTTAATGGGATATAATGCTAAGAAAAGAATAGGAACAACAAAAAATAAACATGATTAGTCCACATTCCCTAAAACGCAATTCAACAAATGATATACAAAGAAACAAAGTAAGAGAAAACTATAAAACAAAGTTGTAATTCAGAAAATAGGATGAGTCGAGGTATACATGATGACAACTTATAACTCTAGATTAATTGTATAGGGGAAAAGAACTTATCCGTTCTAAAAAATAAATCCATGCTAAATTAATAAGGAAAGTTCATCTAACCTAACATGTGAAGAAATATGTGCTTGTATAGAATAGTTTGTTGGCACACAAATTCTTATCACATGGGTTTATTGGATTCATATTCCAAAATAATAATTATGTGGGTTAAAAGGTAAATAATAATAAGACATATCTATTCTATATCGTAAAAAATAAATTAGTGTTGACAAAATAATCCAAGGAACATGTAAATGTCTTAATAAGAAATATAAAATTGAACCAATTTAAATTACATAATAGAACCATATTATTCCTAGAATAGTCTAGATAGAATTATTCTACAAATATTGGCCAAGAAATTAGCTTCTTAATATTAAGAATGGAGCAAAAAAATAGTTACTATAGTATACTTAAGTTCCCTTGAATGTGAAATTTCCTAACCCCTAATCTCCTGGATGAAAACCATCTATATAGAATTACAAAATATGCCCCCTTGTCAAGAATCTAGTATGTCTAATCATGACACTAAATTTGGTTCCTAGGTTTGTCATGTAAATTACAAGAACAACCTCAGTAGACTAGAGGAAGTCAGGTAGTTGCGTTATGCATGTTGGCCATGTAGAATCGCTAGCTCCTTTAGGTCACTTACATTTGATTAGTCATGATTATTGCATATATGATGTTTCATTTATTGATATTTCATCATGCCTCAAATGTTGAGCTTTGATCCTTAGTCCACTTCCTTGCTAAAGTGTGTCGGAATGAACTCTCGCATTGTTGGTCTTCAAATGCTCTTTTCTATGTTGTCATTTTTTGGTCACCATCTTCACCTACTTTTATTTTTAAATTTTTTATTGGACTACCAATTTCAACTTCATGATGCTTAGTTACTCTCACTTATCTAGTGAACTATTTACATGTCCTTGCAGCTAATCTTGTTGAAGCATAATCAACATAGTTGGAGCTTCGCATGAGAATATGTAGGTGTAATACTATATAGGGGTATATAATCTTGGTAAATAAGAGATATAGTTGATTGTGGTTATGGAGGTTATATATAGTTAGTAATGATGGGGATAATAAGTTTACAAAGTGGAAATGACAAGAAATATCTGTGATAGAGGACATTGTAACCAAAATTGTTAGGGCTTAAAGATGAGTTTCATAAGGGCTAGGGATTATATTATAAGTTACATGATTAAGAGTTTCATAGTTTTCAATTATATGGATTAGTGATCAAATCAAAGGGTTAAGGAATATCAAGGTTACAATAAGAATGGTTATAAGGTCTATAATTTATAATGAACTGGGTTATAAGAATAATGGTAAAGGGGTCAAGGATGACAATAGTTTAGGGTGAAGGATCTTATACATAGTCTAAGGGTTTAATTAGGTTATTTGTGTTAAGGGTCATATTTCATGTTATAGAGTTAAGTGTTTAGGGTTATAAGTGTTATGTTTTATAATAGTTAATGAATATAAAGGTTAATGGTTACCAATTAAGGTTATTGATGTTGTACTTCAAGGGCTATAAGTGTCAAAAAAAAATTTGAGGATATACTAAATGTTACAATTATAAAATCTCATAGAGGTAATAGGTAAGAGGTTATAATAGTTAAGGTTAAGGGTTATATGATTTTAAGGTTGAGTGTTAGTTCTCAGTGGTTATAAGATTCATGGGTTAGCAGTTATTATGGATAAAGGCTATATGGGATATTATATATTAATGTTTTTTAAATGATATTAAATATTAATACTTCATCAATATATATGGTTAGGTGATTAGGTGATATAGTTATAGGGTTATAAGATAGTGTGAGGAGTTGAACCACCTCACATTTAAGGGAATGGTTGAAAGAGAGTTGTTAAGGAAGTTAGGGATAATCAAGGTGAGTAAATCTATAAAGAAACCTTAAAGATAGGGAAATGTTATATGGTACTAAAGAGAAGCCCAATATAGTGTCAATGGAAGATTACTAGGATGTGAATATCATTTCATAGGTTGCAACCTTTCGTAGTGAATATGAGGATTTTTCCATGGAGTTTATAGAGATGAATAGAATCAAAAGAGACTTAGGGAAGAGGAAAATAAAGTTGAACCAATTGTCAAACGTATCAAGAAGTGGTCCTACAAGATGTATTCATGAGTGAGGAAGAACTTATAGCAAGAAATATACAAGATGTTATTTACTGAAATATTTTTTTCTATAAGATTAAGAGTGGATTACCCTAATTGTAATTATGGATAAGAAACCAAAGAAAGGATATGTGCCTATGTGGATTTAAAGGGATTAAATAGCTTTTGTGTCCATGAGACTTTCTTGATGACTTTCAATCCTTAGGTGCTTGACCATGTTGCATGAAGGAAACATGTTCTTTCATAAATCGATTATTAGGATATTATCAAGTAGTAGAAGAAGACAAGTTTTGCTACAAAATGGAGTTTATACAATGTCATGCATTTTGGACTTAAGGATGCCCCTACAATTTTTTCTAAGATGGTCATTGTAGGATTCAAATAATACATTCATAAGTTTTTGGAGGTTTAACTAGAAGATTGGACAATGTACAACACACTAGAAGTGAAAATTCAACATAAGATCATATGAAAGTCAATCATGAACCTACATAAAATGACATCAACATAATTATGAAGAAAAAATGATGATGATGATGATGACAACGATGATGTTGATGATGATGAGGACGATGTTGACGATTATGATCATCGTGATGTTGACGATGATGATGACGATGATGATGATTGTAAGGTCCCACCTTACCAACCATCAATATTATACTAAGGCTTACTCAAAATGTGATTAAGTTTAAGTTTTTAAGACGTAAAAGTTAATGCAGGGTTATATATCTATTTTTTATTTTTATTTTTATTGGTATTATTTACACTACATACTAATTTCTACTAACTAATTGACCCATGGTAATATTAAACTTCTCATTAAGGCTACAGGGTCATGGTTCCTCAAGATCCAAAACTTACAACCATAAGTCTTAAAATCACATTTAAATGATAGAGTATTTAGTGGGATAAATGATATCAATATTTACAAACCACAATTTCCAATAAGCTTATTGTTCATTCTATTGCAATTAGGAGTGTTTAAGAGTGACTAATTTGATTTTGTTCTAGGTAATATGCTTATAAATTCTTTGGTAAAACAAAGGGAAGAAAAACAAGATAATTCAACTTCTAATGGAGTGGTTTCCAATTATTATGAATTCATATGTGAGCTAACAATTACAACATTTCACCTAACCAATTTTCCTTCCATGCATTTTTAATTCAATGGAATCGTCATGCTTATTCTTTGAGATATTTCCAGAAACACTTTGGTTGCAAATCCTAAATTTACTTAATAATTTTTATAGACAATTCATAGATTTAATTAGCTACAACCATTGAAGCATTATGTCAAATAGTTTGAAAGCATGAAATGTACAGCCATTGAGGCATTTTTTCAAACACTTACAACCATAACCCTTTAGGCAATTTCACCAAAATTAACTAACATGAATCTATGATTACATAATTTCTTTTTCTTTGTCAGTAATGCTAAGAAGTGAACCTAATACATAAGTAGAACTGTCATCCATCTTGATTACTGCATATACAAAAATTTAGGCACATAATGACTATAAATATTTAAGAATTTTTACACATAGATCGCAATGATGTAGCTATAGCCATTGGGAATTTTGAACAATGGTTAGTAGTCACAAAACAAGTTGTTAGCTATTAAACTATCAAACAAGCAGTCACGATTTTAGTAAAGTATCAATGTATTAACCATTGATACTTTAAAATAACAATTCCAAGTTTATATAACATATTGATTTCATAAAAAGAGATTACCAAGTAAATCACAACTATAAAAAAAAGAGGCAGCAAGACAAACTGCCATGCAGCAGCAGCAAATCTGTAAAATATAGAAGATTACAGAACTAGATTCTAACACTCTGTTTTTTGAAATCAAAGTTGGGGTGACATGGCCATAAGGTACATATACCTCCTGAAGTTAAAATAAATCAAAACAGAAATTCCCAGAAATGCAATTTTTTAAAACCACAACCAAAAACAAATTCATACTATCTCATTCATGCCTTTTGTCAAACATATACTGTGAAAACTTATCTACAACTGTAAAAAGAGAAAGAAAAAGCAAATTTATGACATTAACATGTTTTCATAAAACTCATGGCAGCCTGAATGCTTCAGCCATTAAGACATGATGTAATTCAACTTGCAATGAAATTGTACAAAAAAGACTTACATAAAATAAACTACAGTTATTGCAAAATTCCTTCAACATTTAGTGTGCAACATTTGATATACATCTAAGTTTCAGTCAACAACCAAATAAGCAAAACCATGTAATGAACTACAAAAAGAAACACAATATAATGTTGTCAACATACCTGGCAATGAATTTATACAACTCAAAAGATGGGGGTATGCTCTAGCTCCAATGAGAGTATGCTCCATCTTCGATATCCTTACCAACTCATTGTAAACCACCCAGTTTCCCTCCCAACCATATCCAAGAAGAAATTCTCCCCTGGAACCCCAGAGCTGCAAAATCTCACAAGCAGTACCAAAATACAATAGCAGAGAGATTTGCAAGGCAAACTAAGGAAGCAAATTTTCACTTCCTCTCAATACCACTCATGGCCAACCTCAATAGCTAGAGACCTTAGGATTTTAACAATAATTTCAGATTTATTATGGAAGCAATTGGCTACTCTCCATATCTCTCCCTCTCACTATTTTCCTCAAGTCTCTTCCACTCTTGGCCTCATAATCCCCAAGTGAGAATACATGAGACTCATATATAGGAGGAGCAACCAATTCTTGTCATAAAGGAGTGATGTGCATGAATTGGATTCCATTTACAGGAGTGCAACTTATGCCATTAAGGAGAGGTATGCATGCCTTAGTAAAGGAGAGTGCAACATATGCATTAAAGAGAGTGTAAGAGGAAAATTTTATGACATGTTTTTAATGAGTGAAAAGGAATATGTCATTCTTTGATGAGTGCATAAAATAGAGTATAATGAAATATTTAAAAGAGAGAGAGAGAGAGAGTTACATAGAGCCATGAGAGTCATGAAGGAGATGTGTGAATTGATTGAGGAGATAAAATTGACTTGTAATTCCTTTTTAATAATAATATCATAGTCTCGTAAAATATAATAATAATATTAATAATACTAAGGATTCAATCAAGATTGAACTATTAAGATTGATTAATGATAAGTCAATTCGTTTTTCTTCAGCTCTGCTTGATTACCAATTTATGTAAAGTGATTTACTATTTTTGGAAATTCATGCTTGAGATGTTGGACATGACTTTCTATTTTTAGAAAGTCATTCTAGAATTGTGAGAATGAAATTTTATTTAAGGAAATTCATCCCTGAGTGGTATTTTTATTCTGGAGAATAGGGATTCCACACCCCTATTTCATGCATCTCCATGCCTTAGTAGATTGAGGACTCCGCGCCCTTATCTACTCTAAAGATCCAAGATTCCACAACTTGATCTTTTTAAATATTCAGGACTCTGCACCCTGATCTACTCCAAAGATCCAAGATTCCACAACTTGATCTTTTTAAATATTCAGGACTCCGTGCCCAAGATATACAAGACTCCACATCTTTATCTTTCTTGTATTTAGGACTCCATGGCTTAATTTCCATGCCCTCTCATCTACTGTGCTTTGAAACTTTTTCTTTCTCCTTATGGTATTGATTGTGAGCTTTTACCCATCTCATGGTTTGCTGGTAAGGCCTTGTTCAAAGACCTGCACACATTACAATCTCATGGATCAAAGGAATCAAATGAATTTCATAGTGAAATTAACTTAATCACATTTTACCCAAAATGGTGCATGGATTCCACAGTCATTTTGGTTTTGAAGAAATGACTTCTGTAGTCATTCATAATTGAACATCCTTGTTGGAAAATGACCAGGTATCCTACCACATCCTGCTTAGTACAATATTAGACATATATAATCACACAAATCATGTATCATCCATAAATCATAATTAACCATCTATTCCACATAACCATGAGATTCCATGGGTATATGTGTCTCAATCTTGGATCACCATCCATGTCATACACGTGCTTCATAAATCAAAAAACAGAAAAATAATATAAATTAAAATAAAATAATAAATTAATTAAATAATAATAAATAAATAAATTAAAATAAAAAATTTAAAATAATAAATAAAATAAAATAAAAATACTTATATTATAACATTTTACTTAACCAAAACCATCTAATACAGATAACCAATGATGCCACATATAATAAGAAATATAACTACATAAAACATTGTTCCCCAATCCAGTGATCAATCTGTTATACATAAACATAAAAGGAAATATAACAATGTATGTAAAACATTATTCCTCAACCAAGTGATCAACCTATCATATATATATAACCCTTGATAGGAGTGACAAAACTATACTAGAAAAATAGGACACTACAATGATGATGATGATGATGATGATTGTGATGATCATGACGACGACGACGATGATGATGATGACGATGACAAAGATGATGATAATGATGATGATGATGATGATGACGATGACGACGGAAACGATGATGAAAACTATGATGATGTTGATGAAAAATATGACGATGATGATGTTTATGAAGATGACAAACATGATGGCGATGATGACGATGATGACAACGATGATTATGATGGAACTAATGATGATGATAATGATGTAGATGATGAGGATGATGACAGTGACATGGATGATGACTGAAATGACGATGGTGATGAAGATAAATATATGATTATATGGTGATGATGATGATGATGACAATGATGATGATTATTTTCATAATGATGTTGATGAAAAAGATGATGATGATGATGATTACAATGATGATGATGAAAAAGATGATGACAATGATGATGATTTGAACTAAGGTTTTTCATTTGTGAACTCTACAAATTAGTCATTTGCACATAGGTTTGTCTTTGGTCCCATTCACAAGTCACTCTATGTGGGGTAAAATCATAATTTACACTAATTAGTAAATGGAAAACCTTGGAAATTATTAGTCGAACCAAAGTTAAAATTGGAGATGATGGTATAAACCTAAATAAGCTTCTCTCAGTTTCAAGAATAATATATTCTCTATTGAACAAGGCCAACCACATGAAGGTGGAAACTCATGTGGTCCCTCCTCCCCTGCCCCCCACATCACTCTTAATTCCATAATACCTAATATATCTAGTATAATATATTTTAAAGAAACATCATAACAATCAAACATAAAAATTAGGAAAATCAAAATTTAGGGTGAATGAAAGAGAACAAGCCAACTAAAAACATATAAAATACATACCTCGTACGTTTCAATCTTTTGATATCATTAATATTTTTCCTCGTCCATCTCATCATCTATATCATCTAGTTCAAAATTTGTGTTCAACGGATTCACCTTATCAACATCATCATCAATGTCTATATCATGATCTAGAGCATGCTCTTCTACAGTTGGTTCAACTTCTTGAAGTTCTTCGTCTAACACATCATCAATATCATTAAATTCATCCAAATTAACATTGTATTGCTTAACATATCCTTTAACTTATTCTTCGTCTAACACATGAATCACCTGCTCATCTACATCATCTTATTCTTCAATTTGATTGTTCTTCCCTTGCATTATACTTTACCAAACTTCCTCTTGGATCATATCTAAAAACATATGAATTACCCTCTTTACCTAGAACCTCTACATAAGCTACCTATTCGCATTGGCTTGAAAGTATATAGGGCTTTGATCTTGGCATAGCATTCCTTGTATCAATCACGGTAAATCAATTAGCATGATTAATAATAGTTCTATCATGGCCATGTTCATGGATTCGTAGCCTGAACCATTTGGCATGAAACACAACTAATTTGAAGGATTTAAAGTCACACTCAAGTATATCATGTGTTGGATTAATGGGGCCTGACCCAAGTTTAGAGTTGTTCGGGCCAACCAACAAAACCCTAATTATTATCCCTTTCGGCAACAACCTACATAGCGTAGGTTGCATTCTCACCTGAAGTAGTATTAGGGGATGGTAGGACCAAGTTTCTACATCTAGGGATGCGCAATAAGTGGTTCTTAAGCTTTAACATTTCAAATATACATTCACATAGATCGTTATCCTTCTAGGGCTTGTTACTATAACTAAGGTAAAATGGCTTCTAGACCTTCACGAAGGCCTACAATAAGTTTCTGCGGACCTTAAACAGACAATTTTTCCATTTTCGTGCATCAATAAATAACGTTAGATCTGTCTTCGCGCGGATCTACTTAATTCATCAAAAAACATAATTGAATTAACCCTTATCTTCGTGAACACATATAACTACTTAAAGCATGCATAAATAAGACAGATTCAGTTGTTTCATGTAGCATTCATTCATTATTTCATAGGAAGCAATTAATAAAGCAACAAATAATAATATAAATGGAATCAACAGAAATGCTCAAATTTCCCAATAATTCTTCAAAATAGATCTTTATTGATCTTCAACATTCAAATTACAGACTCCTTGACTCTGCACACTCAGCTGTAGGGTCTTGTGCACACAACTACAGACTTACCAAGGCCTCCTGTGCACTCAGCTATAGGATCCTTCCCCTTCTCGCCTAAGTACAGGAAGCAGAGCCTTCCTGCCTTAGCACTTGCCCAAATAATCTATATCTTTTCCCTTCATTATCAACTACTACTTATAGAATCGCTATGACTCAAATATATAGCCTTCTTAATACAATACCACGGTCCATGGACCATGAGTAAGTCTCAAAACTGACTTATCTACTTTTCCAAACAAGGGGCTAAGACCCCTTTGACTCCTATCTACCTACATGCTACACATCCACATTTCGCGGAGAATTTACATATTTTACAAAAAATTATACAAAAATTGGGTTAACTAACCCCAAAACTGACCCTAGGGACCTTATCCCAATAGGCCCCCAACACAAATATCGTGACTTACCCTCGAGTCACTCAATTGTTGACTCGATCTTTCTGCATAAATAACCAAGCTCAACCTATAACATTGCAACCTCAATAGCGCTCTGAGCCATAGGCTACTTCACTTCTTCGACCAATTCTTTTGTTGTTGCATCCTTCACTGTTAGGCGCATTGTTTGCTACTTCTGCTATAGTGCCTTTAGCTTTTCTTGAAGTGAAATATTAAGCTGAGAAGTTTCCTCTAGCCACGACTATAATCTGGCCCATAGAAGGGCCTCTTTCCTCTGCAATTCTTCTACCTTTGTTTGCAGTTTCATTCCCTCTTGTAGCTTTGTGATGCGTTGTGCTGGTTCCAATGTGTGTGTAGTCACGCGAACCTCATCACACTTCTATTGTGTCTTGCAGGCATCAGTGTTCAGCTTCTACAATTTCGGGTCCTCCTACAAATTTGTCCATAATCCCATTGCTGCATCGAACATCGTTGCACAGTCATTGACTGCGGCATCCAAAGTTCTCATATTTTCCTTGATTGTTGCTCCACGCTGTTCCCGAACCTCTAGCGGAGTCGTTGGCTACAAATTCAACTGCAACTCGACTATATTCATCTTGAAATCAAAGGTAACCCTACTAACCTCTTCCTTTGATGCGTGTACTGTGAAACCAATTTCCTTAGTTTCGTCGATGCTTCGGCATCCTCCAGGATGTTCAATTCTAGCACTGATTTGCAAGCCTTGTCTATCGTTGTCTCTAGGCTCTGACTGCATTGCTGCATCTCCTCCTTTGCCTTCAGCCCTTGCTCTTTCTCTGCAAACATATGTTCATTATTTACCTGAAACTCACTGATGATTGTGAGGGCGCGCTGCTCTCTAATCCGCAACTCATCGAACACCCCCTGATGTAGTGTGTGGATGGTCTGGAGTCCCAGCGTGGCCAAATTCACTCCCATTTCTTTTACAGTACTTCGCATAGTGTGATCCTCATCTGATTTTTCACGAACAAACCCTTCTAGCAATGGTATGACTCTAAGGTCCAGATTCTATTCCAACTCCACCATTTTTCCACTTCCCTATGTCAAGCTCACTTCCACCCTGCTCACTTGCTCGATGCCTACTTGAATCTTGTTAGCCTAATATGCATCTCACGCAGATCCTTTTGGATGCTCCCCAATGTCTATATATATTGTTGCTCAAATGGTTGCAACAGCTCAATTATTGTGTCTCTAACCCTGTCACCGATCTCATCGAGATCACCTTCTGTCAGCACCATTGGATCGATATGTGTCTGCTTATCAAACTTATGCTTCTTCCACTATCCAACAATATGCTCCTTGCCACACCTCTTGAAGGTGAAAGGAGTGCGCTTCTCTTCACCACTGCCTCCTTCATGTCATGACAACTCCTACTCATCTGTGTGCTGTGAGCCTAACCTTTCATCATCTTTTGTATCCTGGCATTCTTTTCTTACCTGATCTTTGGCAGTGCGCTCTTTTTCATCCCATTCTTCCTCTGCAGCTACCTTAGTAGCAGCTTCCTTCTTCCTCTGCTGGGCAAGAGCTCACGCGGCCTTTTGAGCAACTTCCTTACGCTTCTACCAAGCAGAGTTCTTTGCACCTTTGTTGGTTCCACATCAAGCCCTGTGGGTTCAAGCCACTCTATTGGCCAATACCCTACGATCTCCTGCACATCCATTTCAGATACCAAATAGGGAAACTTGTGCCATATGTGCTTTGCATCCTTCTATGCTGTAATTGACACACTATGGAAATTAGCCTTGAACTCCGCGTAGGCCATCAATTTCTCAAACAAGGTTGGGGACAACCTTGGCCTCTTACTGATAACCATTCGAAGGTTTATCTTCATCAGAATCCAGAAAATTTTCGACTCCTTGATTCTTTTCAGATCCTTTGTGGCCCATAGTGAGGAAAGCCTCTTTGCCTTGGGTAAATCTTCCTTGTGTGGGGGAAATTGACTATCCTCCAACAATCTCCAAGCTAATAAAACAATAGATAATATAAGCCATGCATAATGAAATGGCTTGCTCTCTTCCTGGGCTTCTCGACAGTTCATGAGGAACTCCTTAAGATACTTTTCCCAATTATATCGAGACCATTTGTTGGCTTAAGGGGCCCTGACCTAGGTTCAGAGTTATTCACGCCAACCAACAAAACCCTAACTATTAGCCCTTTCGACAACGACCTATATAGAGCAGGCTACAGTCTCACCCGAAGCAGTATTGGGGGACGCTAGAACCAGGTTTCTGCATCCAGGGATGTGTGATAAGTGGTTCTTAAGCTTTGACAGTTCATATATGCCTTCACACAGATTGATATCCTTCTAGGGCTCGTTACTGTAATTAAGGTAAAATGGCTTCTAAACCTTCACGAAGGCATATGATCAGTATTTACGAACATCAAACAAACAATTTATCCACTTTTGTGCATCAATAACTAACCTTAGATTTGTCTTCGCGAAGATCTACCCAATTCATCAGAAAACATAACTCAATTAACCCTTATCTTTGCAAACACAGATAACTACTTAAAGCATGCATAAATAAGACAGATTCAATTTTTTCGTGCATTTTTCATTCATTATTTAATAGGAAGCACATAATAAAGAAACAAATCATAACATAAATTCTCAAATTGCCTAATAATTCTTCAAAATCAGCCTTTATTGATATTCAACGTTCAGATTACATACACCTTGACCCTGCGCACTCAACTGCAGGGGTCAGCGCACTCAGTTACAGACTTACCAAGGACTCCTACGCACTCAACTACAGGACCCTTCTCCTTCTCGCCTAAGTACAGGAAGCAGAGCCTTCTTGCCTTAGCACTTTCCCAAACAGTCTCTATCTTTTCTCTTCATTATCAAATACTACTTCTAGACTTGCTATGACTCAAATATATAGCCTTCTCAATACAATACCTTGGTCCGCGGACCATGTGTGAGTCTCAAAACTGACTTATCTACTTATCCAAACAAGGGACTAATACCCCTTTGACTCCTATCTACCTTTGCGCTCCACTTCCACATTTCGCGAAGACTTTACATCTTTTACAAAAATTTATGAAAAACTTGGGTTAACTAACCCCAAAATTGACCCTAGGGACCCTATCCCAATAGGCAGCCAACACAAATATCATGACTTGCCCTCGAGTCACTCAATTGGTGCCTTGATCTTACTGCGTATACCACCGAGCTCAACCTACAACACTGCAACCTCAACAACGCTTTGAGCCACAGGCTGTTGTACTTCTTGGACCAATTTTTCTATTGCTAGGCCCTCCACTGCTAGGTGCATTTTCCACTGTGCCTGTTGTAGCACCTTCAGCTTTTCCTGAAGCGACAGAGTAATCTGAGAAGCTTTTTCTAGCCACGGCTATAATATAGACTTTAGAAGGGCCTCTTTCCTCTATAATTCTTCCACCTATTCTTGTATTGATTTCCCTCCTGTAGCTTTGCGAGGCATTGCGTTGCCGCCAACGTGCATGCAGTCGCTCAAACCTCATCATACTTTTTTTGTGTCTCAGGGACATCAATGTTCAACTTCTGCAAGTTCGAGTCCTCCTGCAGATTTTTCCATATTTCCATTAATACATCTAACATCGTTGGGTAGTCATTGACTGTGGCATCCAAAGTGGTCATATTTTCCTTGATTGCTGCTCCACACTTCTCCCTAAACTCTAGCGGAGTCATTGGCTACAACTTCAACTGCAAGTCGGATATCTTCATCTGGAAATCAAAGGTAACCCTTTCAACCTCTTCCTTTGATGCACGTACTACAACAACCAATTTCCTTACTTTCGTTGATGCTTCAGCATCCCCTAGGATGTTTAATTCCGACATTGATTTGCAAACCTGCTCTATCACTGTTTATAGGCTCTGACCACGTTTCTGCATCTCCCCCATTACCTTCAGTGCCTGTTTTTTCTCTGCAAACATCTATTCATTATTTACCTTAAACTCGTTGATGACTATGAGGGCACAATGCTCTTTGATCCACAACTCATCTGACACCCCTGATGCAACGTATGTAGGCTCTGGAGTAGCAACACGGCCAAATTAACTCCCATTAATTTTACAGTACTTAGCACAACGTGATCCTCATCTAATTCAACATGAATGGACCCTTATGGAAATGGTATGAATCTAAGTTCCAGAGTCCATTCCAGCTCGGCCACTGTTCCACTTCCCTATGTTAGGTTCATTTCCACCCTGCTCACTTACCTGACACCTACTTGAATCTTGTTAGCCTAATCTGCAACTCACGCAGATCCTTTTGGATGATCCCCAACGTCTACATATATTGTTGCTCAAACTGTTGCAACACCTCAGTCATTGTGTCTCTAACCTTGTCACCGATCTCATCGAGATTGCCTTCTATCAGCACCATTGGATCAATATGTGTCTTCTTATCAGACTTATGCTTCTTCCGTTGTCCAACAGTTTGCTCCTTGTCGTGCCTCTTCAAGGTTAAAGGAGTGTGCTTCTCCTCACCACTGTCTCCTTTGTGTCCTAACAGCTCTTGCTAATTTGTGTGTTGTGAGGTTGACTTTTCACCTTCTTTGTATCCTGATGTTCTTTTTCTGCTTTCTCTTTGGTAGCGCACTCTTTTTCCACCTGTTCTTCCTATGCAGATGCCTTAGCAGCAGCTTCCTTTTTCTTTTGCGCAGCGAGAGCTCACCCAACCTTCTGAGAAGCTTCCTTACACTTTTATGCAATAGAGCTCTCTACAGCTTTTCTAGTTCCCACATCAATCCCCATGGGTTCGTACCACTCTGCTGGCCAATACTGCATGATCTCCTACACATCCATCTTAGATACCAAATAGGGCAACTTGTGCCATATATTCTTTGGGTCCTTCCATGCTTTTTATTGAAACACTATGGAAATCAGCCTTGAACTCCACGTAGGCCATAAATTGCTCGAACAAGGTTGGCGACAACCTTGGCCTCTAATTGATAACCATTCGAAGGTCCAACTCCATCAAAATCCAAAAAAAAATTGACTCCTTGATTCTTTCTAGATCCTTTGTGGCCCATAGCAAGGCGAACCTCGCTGCCTCGGGTAAATCTTCCTTGTGTGGAGGAAGCTAACTGTCCTCCGGTAATACCCAGGCTACTAAAACAATAGATAATAGAATCCATGCATAATGAAATGACTTGCTCTCTTCCTGGGCTTCTCGGCAGTTCGCAAGCCACTCCTTGCATAGATACTTTTCCCAATTGTATCGGGACCATTTGTTGGCTTAAGGGCGCCTGAACCAGGTTCAGAGTTGTTCGCGCCAACCAACAAAACCCTAATTGTTGTCCCTTTTGTCAACAACCTGCATAGTGCATGCTGTAGTCTCACCCGAAGTAGTATTGGAGAATTTTATAACCATATTTCTATATCCAGGGATGTGTGATAGGTGTTTCTTAAGGTTTGATTGTTCAAATCTACCTTCGCGCAGATCGGTTCCTTCTAGGGCTCGTTACCATAACTAAGCTAAAATGGCTTCTAGGCCTTCACGAATGCCTACGATCAATCTTTGCAGGCCTTAAACATATAATTTATCTACTTTCACGCATCAATAAATTACCTTAGATCTGTCTTCATGCAGATCTACCCAATTCATCAGAAAACATAATTGAATTAACCCTTATCTTCACGGACATAGATAGCTACTTAAAGCATGCATAAATAAGACAGATTCAATTATCTCACGCAACATTCATTCATTATTTCATAGAAATCACATAATAAAGCGACAAATCATAACATAAACAAAATCAACAGAAATGCTCAAATTGCCCAATAATTCTTCAAAATTGGTCTTTATTGATCTTCAACGTTCAAATTACAGACTCCTTAGCCCTGCACACTTAGCTACCAGGGTCCGTGCACTCAGCTGCGTACTTACCACGGCCTCCTGCACACTCAGCTGCAAGCGCCTTCCCCTTCTCGCCTAAGTACAGGAAGCAGAGCCTTCCTGCCTAAGAACTCGCCCAAACAATCTATATCTTTTCTCTTCATTATCAACTACTACTTCTAGACTCTCTATGACTCAAATATATAGCCTTCTCAATATAATACCATGGTCCATGTATCATGGGTGAGTCTTAAAGTCAACTTATCTACTTATCCAAACAAGAGGCTAAGACCCCTTTGACTCCTATCTACCTGCATGCTCCGCATCCACATTTTGCGGAGACTATACATCTTTTTAAAAAATATACAAAACTTGGGTTAACTAACCCCAAACCGACCCAAGGGACCCTATCCCAACATCATGCTGATACCCATAGTATTGGTTTTCAATGACTTTTGGATGTTTGTCACCTCTAGAAGCAACATTGATAACCTGAAATACTGCGGCTATCCCACTATCAGAAGTTATCATCATTTCATCCAACCTTTTGATGCGAAATTTTCGACCATCACACAACATTTTGTTGTGCTGTTTTAACTTCAATATGTCAAACAAATAAAAAATGCATTGTCAATTGATAGCATATTCATACTTGGAAATTTTGCAAATTAAGAAAAAAACATGCCATATGCATCAATATAATTGTAAAGAAACTAAGTAGTGTGGGAAAATATGCTTGCATGATAATATTTTAAACCATATGCTAAATCAATTTCCCTCTATGAAATATTAGTATCTCCACTACTTTCAACTTCTTTCACCAATGTAGACACACCATACCATGATGACCTACCATTATTAGCTTGTTTGCATCGTTCAATGCATACCTTCATCCAATCAAGATTGTTCATGATGTATAAATGTATTGTGTCCCACTCTCGACCAACTATATTAAAATAAAACAATTCACATGTATATAATTAGTTACCATATTATACCTTCATAATAATGGATTATGCAGGAAGACTAAAAATTATAAAACTACGATATACATAAAAAAAAGTCAAATGTACTATAAATCTCCACTATCTACTTACATCTCACTTTCCTCATTCTACCTTTCCCCAATAGGTGATCCCCTTCAAATTTGTTAATGGAATTAACATCCCAAATGCAATCCAATACACTAATATTTTTTCCTATTGCAGGACTATATTGAAGAATATAAATTGTGGTTTGATATATCATGTATCCCTCTACCATAGAACCCTCAGGGTGTGCTCCTTGTCTAACCAAAGCCTTTAATGATTTTAAGTGTCTCTCAACCATCCACATTGATATTGTGTGTACAAATACACACTTTTTAATCTCCTCGACTTGGTGTATGAGGTAGTGTTATTTTGCATTGAAAAATGTCAGAGATAGATACTTTTGCATTTCACACATTAGACAAGGAATTTCTTTCCTCAAATACTTTATATATTCTTTATCGATTTGTTTTGATGGAAACCATCTACAAATGAAGAAAGCAAATCATAGGTTTCAACAGAAAAGTATCTAGTTCATGATGACAAGTAAGACACATGCAGTCAAATAAAAGTTGTCCAACACATTATTGAACAAATTACATTTTGCACATAAATTTCCACTTACTTCATGTATTTTCCAATATCATATATAGCTTGTTTGAAATTGTTTTCAAAGTTGTCTAGGAGAGATAAAGGTAGAACATATTGTAACAAAAATAATCATCGATCATTATTTATTCCCAAATTAATAGAAAAAAAAAATAACACTAACAAGATGTTTCACCAATATATATATATATATATATAGATACACCAAAATAATTACCTTGATGAACATATACCAATCATGAGTTTTTACCCCAATTAATTCACTTTTCTTTGTTAGGATATTATTTATGTTTTAAGAAAATCCAATTGGAAATTTAATTTTTTCAATAACCTCTTTAACACCCTTGCTTTGTTTCTATATCAATAACCATGCAAGTATGCTTATATTTTGGCTATATCCATCGCTATTTGAATGAATTTCCCTTTGCATTGCATTATTGACCTCCTTAATGTCATTATAAATCTTGAATTTTTTTTCTTTATCTCTCCTTCCGTCTAAGATTCTCCATAAGGTCTTTGTTACATTCTTCCTTATGTGCATTGTATCAAACAAATGAAAATTTTCTAGGTGCTCATAGTATGGGAGTCTATTGAATTGCTTAGGATAACTTTTCATTCCTCTTGGAAGTGCCCTAGTACTAATGCCTTGATGACCTACAAGGTGAATCATAGTCAAAGATATTATAAAAACAATATAACTTGTCAATTATTATAGTGAAGAAAATGCCATAAAAATATAAAATAATCCAAACATATAATATATATTGATACATAGATAATTCAATCCATATCTTGAGAGACTCTATTATATTGCAACATCCATGCTCGAGGTGCAATTCTCCGTGGTCTTAATCCAGTCTCTTCTTTCCCATTGAAAAGATGTTTTCGGTACTTTGGTACCCATGGTTCTTAGAAAGGAAGTGCATATACTCATCAAGCACCTCCTTTCGTAAGCTTTGTGAATGATGAGATTTAATCTGAGGACCACAAATTGGACAAGAAAATTTACCCTTTGTTTGAAGACCTACAAGAGATGGAATAATTTTTATATCAATTATTTTAAGTATGTACAATGAAGGGACTATTTTAAAAACACAACGAAATGAATTTCATAAATTTAAACACTATTAAAGTGCAAAGTAATGCTATAACATACCATAGAAATGTGTTAGCCCTGGGGTATCATGAATTGTTCATACAAGCATTGCATGGAATTCGAATTCCCTTTGTGCGTCTACTAGTCTAGGGATATCATACATAGTGACATTGTTCCATAACTCCACTAACTTATCGATAAGAGGCTTGATATATACATTCATATATTTTACCTGGTACTTACTAATTGATTGAACATACAATACATAATAACTACATTTATGAGTAAATAAAAAAAGAAGACATAAGTGAACATATATGAGTAAAAAAATTAATACCTCGAACAATATTTTGTGTTAAAAAAATTATTCTAAACAAATTAATACCTAGAACAATCATTTTCAACATTATGTGCTCCCTCTTTATTGACTTCCACGGAGGAATGTTATTATTGATAGAAAGAACAGGCCACACCGAGTAAGTAGATATGAGCTCTCCAAATGGATTGACACCGTTAGCTGCTAATGAAAGCCTAAGATTATGAGGTTTTGTTTTAAAATTTTGCCACCTTTCCTCTATAATCCTAAATGTAGGTCCACCTGCAGGCATCTGAAGAACGCCATCTTCCCTTCTATTCGTTGCAGGTAATCCTAAGTTTTGCTATTATTTTTCACCTGAACAATTGTTGCAGACGTGGATTTATAGGACTATAATGAAGAACCTTGTGAGGCACCTTTTTTGTTACTTTATTAGTTTGATATCTACTCTCATCACATTTTTGGGATTTATCTTTCAACACATGTTCTTTATAATAAAGAATATAGTCATTAGGACATGCATGAATAGCTTGATATTCCATTCCAATATCTTTCATAATGGCATGTAAATCTCGATACATACAAGGTAAAACATTGAACATTGGTAACATAAATTCACCTAGCAATCTACAACATAAAAAAAACAAAAAACAAAAAACAAAAAACAAAAAACAAAAAACAAAAACAAAAAACAAAAAACAAAAAACAAAAAACAAAAGTACTAGTTAATGCACTGAACAATATTAATCATACATATTGCATCCAAATGTTACAAATTAATTAAATGATGATTGATGTACTAATTACATTAAAAGTGAAGGAAACAATTATTGCTTTATCATGTATATATTACTAATTAATGTCACCAAATATATTGCATACATTAGGAGTTGTGTCAAACGTGTTTGACAAACCACTCACCACGCTTAAGTTGACTAGCAGTAATATAGTAGAGAGAAGAGATGTTTTTGAGCCTTCATAAGGCAGTTAAATTTCCATCTCAAGTATAGGTTTATCAAAGTCACGTCCATTATACTGGTCACCATCATCATCCATTCCAACATAATGTCTCATGGAGGAATCTATTTGTCCCATATTATTCAACTAGGTCATCAACATCATTATCTTCTTCCATGGGATCATCAGCTTGATCCTCAATATTTGCTCCATGTTAATGAATAGGTTCTTGTACTACAACCACCTCTTCCTCTTTGAGTAATGCCCTAGGGGTCAACACTATATAATTACAATCAATAAAGTAATATTAGGATATATAGAAAATATTTAAACATCGATACAAATGTTTGCAAATATAATATAGGAAAATAAGGACAACAAAGACAAATACAAAGACAACTAATTAGGTGAGGGCGAGAAACAAAGACAACAAATCAATGATGATGCTTGTGCAATTCAACAAGATATTTAAGAATATGTTGAAAAAATCTAGGAAAGATGTTACATTTCTTGACATGTAGGAAGAGAGACACTTTCAAAGATATATAGTCACAACCATAATAAAAAAACATATTGATCTTATTTTGCATTTGTCATTATAATTTCATATTCTTTCTTGATTTAACTTAGAGACCAAAAGTTTTAAGAGGATGGGTCAGCATCCATGAGCTTGGGTGAGAGCAAGAAAAAATGACAACAAATCAATGCGATAGTGAAGCTTGTACAATTTAGCAAGATGATTAAGATTATGTTCAAAAAAATTAGGAGAAATCACTTAACAATCATCAAACCTTTTTCATTCCATCACATTTACAAATGTACTCAAACAATAATACCAATGAATCCAAGAACAACCAATTAAGTTCAAGAAATAAAACCTCAAGATAAATACTACAATATTGTTCATAATGGCTTCCATAAGAGAAAAGAATGAGACGGGAAAGGAAACAAAATGTATTTTATCCCCAAATCCTCTCAAATATTCGATTATGACAAGTGGAAGGTGGATCTTATTTTATATTTTTTAATTAAAAGAATTATTTCTAAAGAGGATCTGGACTTTTAATCTTATATGAAAGTTATTCTCACAATTAAAATTACTACTAAAATTAGTTGGTGGCTAGATGGGTCTAGGAATGTACAAGAGGAAGATAAAACTTTCTTATTCTTTATTGTTTGGTCTTGTGTTTGTCTCTAATTATTCTTTATATACCTTTTTATTCTTAATTTCCTATTTTTGGCATCATTGCTCCTAAATAGGGAGGTCTCATATTGTCTAGGTAAGCTTATCAAAATCAAGACAACAATGTGTTTGTTGATCTAACTTATTAGTTGCAATTTATTTTGTATTTTCATCATATGTTTCAATTATAAAATTTGAAATCAATAACCTATGGAAGAAAAATATATAGGATCCCCCTTTTTCTTTAGGCAAGTAGTAGGAAACCCACTAAAGACATTTTTCATAGGAAAACCTTTTTAACTAAGGCATGACGTCAATCTCTCCTTCTACACAAAATGGGGTATTCTTTATTTTTGACTATGTTGTTGAATATTTGACCAAAATGTAAAAAACTCACTCCTTTGTACTTAGTGGTAAGTGGATGTTATAGAATAAAAACATTGTGCCTACTTCAAAGGACATTCAAAATGGAATTTTCTACCTTGCATGAGTGAAAAGAAGATAAATTTGGAAAAAATAACCATTAAGAATTTTTCAAACATTTCATTAATCTACCATTTTCCTAAAACTATTATAGTTTTGAAATTACTTCAAGTTTTCTCACAATTTACAACAAAGGAAACTCTTTACTTATCACAAAAAAATAATTTAAATAGAGAATTCTTCAGTCTTATATATCACTTGGGCTTAAAAAGTTCATTGTCACCTAAAACATTTTGAAGCACCAAGTGCAAGGTTTGTGTCCCATACTTGTTTCCTTAAAAATGAGAAAGAGTCTCTTTTATGAACGAAATACATCATGGTTAGGAACATAACATTTTAATAAATTGTGGTTTACAAATTTAAACTTTATATTAAACCCCCTAAACATACATTAACCCCATAACACCTTAACCCCATTCCCCTAAGCCCTTAAACCCCTAACCCCTAAGTCCTTAACCCCTAACCCCCAAGCCCTTAACCCCTAACCCCCAAGCCCTTAAACAATAACCCCTTATTCCTAAACCAATAAACTAATTAACCCCTAACTTGAGATAACCCCTTAATCGACCCTAACCATAATAATCAAATAATATTTATCCACATCAAGATGACAACATAGGTCAAATATCTCCCAAAATAATATAAACATTTACAATAGAAAGACAATAAAATTTACAATACAAAGACATAGAATCTAAAATACAATAGACATATGAACATTTACAAAAACAATATACAATACAAAGACATATAATTAATAACTTACTAATGGATAATATTAATGCCCGCCTTCAGCGTGTCCATAGTCTCTACAATGCCTTTTCGTTGTTTTTATTAGAAGCCTCCTTATCTTCAAGCCCTTGCATCTTTTACAAGGGCAATAAAATTTTCGATCCTCCGAAGCCACCGATGTTGATCCCACATCTCCTTGGCCTCATTGAGGAATGTTATGTGACATTTTTCCTCACCAAACTTCTAGTGATGATTTTCTTCAAAAATTAACCTCGAAATAGGCCTACAACATTTCAAAACAATCCTACTATGTCAAAGTTATATGATATTCACACACACACACACATATATATATGTATATATGATCATTATTATCCAATTTTAAGGTCATAGCCAATCCAGACACCAAATTGGTGTATGAGACCCCCTTGTTTATGGGACAAGGGACCCATCTCTGCGCAACGATTTGACTGCTAAGTCTAATAAGGCATACATACTCTACCCCTATATATATATATATATATTATATATATATATTATATATTATATATATATATATATATATAAATAATATTAATAAATAAATATGTATATTAAATATTAATATTAAATGTTTTAATATATAATAATATTATTATATATATTCTAATATTTAATTTCATATTTATTATAATTAGTTAAACTCGACCTACAGTGGTTCCAAATTAGACATTATCCAACAGAAAGAAGCCATTAATGGTGGAATTGGTTGTTATACAATGATTCCATGGATTTTGTTTGATATTGGACTAAACATTAGATATTCGACAATGCAGGAACTCCCACTGAATATTTGATGGTAAAGGAACTCCCATCAAATATTTAATGACTATCGGGATTTATAATAAAAAATAAAAAAATAAAAAAAACATTTAACTTCTGATATTTTTTTTATTTTGTCCCTTCCGACGGATTCCACCGTCGGATTTTACATCCATGTGTATTAGTGTTC
This sequence comes from Pinus taeda, assembly GCA_000404065.3. Lineage (NCBI taxonomy): Eukaryota > Viridiplantae > Streptophyta > Pinopsida > Pinales > Pinaceae > Pinus > Pinus taeda. The sequence continues at coordinate 134,420 of APFE030968850.1, forward strand.
CTAATTTTGCGGTATGTCAACTAAAGATTCTCATATTTTTATTTGTTAGTTTGACATTTTATGTCATGCTTATAGGTGCACAAATGATGCAAAAAAACTTCATTGGTTTACAACTATCTTAAAATATGTTGTCTTAAATTGGTTTATGGATTTGGGAGAACACGCTATTATGTATTGGGAATATATGAGAAAAACTTTTCATAATAAGTATCAATCACACTACATACCAAAAACTCTAAGGAAGGTATCTTCAAGATGTCCCAACAAAAAGGTGAAAGTTTAAAAGACTATTTAGAAATATTTTTTTATAATATTCAAAAATATAAACAAAATGCACTAAACCTAGACATCATTCGCACAATTCTCTTAAAAGGAATTAGAGATGACCATATTATTGTACCTAATCTTATGGGAGAAGGGGATATTTCTTACTTACATTTTACACAAATATCTAAGTTATGCATTTTACACGAATATCCAAGGTATGCAGGAAGTATTCCAGAGAAAGAACAAAAGTTGGTAAAGATCAAAGTGATACTTTATCAAAAATCAATAAGTCAGCTATAAGAAGTGTTCCAAAGAAAGAAAAAAAGATGGCAAAGATAAAAGTGATACCTTATCCAAAATCAATAAGTTACCTATAGTAAGTGTTCCTATGGTAGAATTATGAAATTTATTCAAGAATTGTAAAACTAACCTCTTAAGTACACTTAGCTCACAAATAGATACATTAAAAGCGAAGAATAGATGGGAATAAAAAAATGAAATATTGACTATTTTTTGTCCTAAGTGTAGGAATAAACATCCATTAAAAGAGCATACATTAGATAGTATTCAATTTTAAGGAATATGTGCAAAAAATAATGCAATTGAGAAGTGTTCAATGCTATAAAAATTGAAAGTGGCCTACAAAGGAGAGATTGAACCAATGTAATCTTTATACTATGTTGCACTATAAGGTGTTGGAAACCAAGGGAAATAGGTATGTTTCAATATTTTGTTCAACTATTTTCCCAATATTATAATGGAAATCTTATACAAAACACTTGTATGATCCTATGCCTTGGAAACCATGGTCTCCTTAGCTGGCCCAAACCAACCTTTTCAACAAGTTTGGTGAGGACCTACTAATGGAAACCAACCTCCCTTATATCCTCAACAACCATATTAGCCCTCATATCCTTAACAACCATATTAGCCCTCATATTCTTACAAACCATATCAATAATAACATTTTCCTTTTCAACCATATTAGCATCAATATCGACCACTACCATAAGAACATTTGTACAATATCCTCATTCACTAGCAACCATATCTTGTACTTCCTCCACCACAAATAAACCAACCATAGCATCTACAAATTCCATCTAACCAACCACCATCAATACCTATTCAATTACCAATCTAGCCAATGGAAACTACAAACAACAAAGTGGAAAACCTATGTATAATGTAGAAGTAATATTTCATACATATTCAATTGTTTATGTAAAAGATATCCACTTAAGATTAGGAAAAGTACTTAATAATTAAACTCCATTAATTGTAGAAGAAGAAGAGGAAGAAGAAGTGATTCCTAATAAAATTTCCACCAAAATTGTAAATAAACCAAATGGATATTAGAACAAGCAACTACAATTAGCCAAAACACCTCCCATCCTAGAGAGATTTTACGTGGAAAAAACTATGATATCTCTTGAATATGATTTCCTAGATGAACTAAATAAATTTGGTTCAAATTTAATTTATTAGAATCTATAAAGAACATTCCAATTTATACGGGCAAAAAAAAATCGACCAATAGTACATCATTGGAAAACTAGCTAGATCAATACCAACAAATATCAAAAAAAATATATATGTTGGTCTAGGTGTGCTAATGGTTATAATATTTACCAACAATCTTTCTACTCTCAACACTTTGACTGAATCGGGTGTAGTTATAAATGTACTAACAGTGGAAACAATGCTAAAGTTGAATATATCTAATATTCAACTTACACTTACAATACTTGAGTTAGTAGATAGACCTAGATTAGAGCTTGAACATGTAGTTAATGATATTATTATGTCTATGGATTCATGGGAATATCCTATTGATTTTGTAATTCTTCAACCCAAAGCTAGTTTGGGTGGACATCCCTTAATCCTTGGAAAACCTTGGTTGGCCATTATTGATGTTGTCGTTAGTTGGAGACAAGGAAGAATGACTATTCAAAAGGTAATGAAAGTAAACAAGTTACACTTTAACTTCCTACTAAGTCTTTAAGTGAACTAGAAGATATTTCATGGTTTGAAGAGATAGATTCTGCAGAAGAAACTATCAACCTCTTCTAGATATTACTCATTTTAGAGAAGAAAATAATGAAATTTTACTTAATCATTTTATTTCCAATCCAAATGGCATGGAACAATTTCAAATTTTTCAACAAATATTCACCAATAACTACATTTTCTATTGCCCAAACATTGATATATGAGCAAATTTATTATACATGCACATTGGTATGTGTGTGTGTGTGTGTGTGTGTGTGTGTGTGTGTGTATGTGTGTGTGTGTGTGTGTTTTCCAAGGAAAGAAATTTGCCTCCCTCTAAGTGTAAGGGCTGGAGTGAGGTTTTTGGTACTAGGCTAGCCCACAAGTATACTCACTTAAGAGTTCACAAGGCTCAAAGCCTTTACAACAATATTCATCAAGGCATCATAGCTCATCATGTCACTTGTGGGAATTTTAACCTGGGTGAGAGAGATAACAACTATTTAGTACAACTGCTGGAGGTAACCCCAATTGACAAACTATATGGTAGTGATATATGAACCATATAAACTTGAAATTACACATTTGCACCCAGAGTGCTAGTCAATTCTTCAAGATGATGGGGAACAAGAATTTTCTCCAATTTCAAGGTCACAACGTGGAGGTGACAAGAACATTTTTCTCAAAATATTTTGTGGTGAGAATGCCTAAATTGGTAATCTAAATATTCATATTTTTTAGCATACATTATCTCAAATCATTGGTTTACCTCATTTGGTAGAAAGGAGGTTCAAAAATAAAACCATAGAAGAGTAGGTTTGGACTCCTCTCAATAAATATAGACAAAAACCGAAATGAGCCTCAGGTGTACCAAGGATTTGGCTTAAGGATCCCTAGAAATAATTTTCATTCCTCGTCCACAAATATGTTACCTATGAGCAGAGATATGGCATCATATTTCTCTATCACATACATTTATTGCTACATTTAAAGAAGGAAAAACTTGTCAATACGACTAACTATTTGTTGAGAAGCCTCACAAATATGGATAACGCCATCCAAAATAAACCAAATAATGAAGAACACAACCTTTACCACCATGGCCTAATCAATATGATAGTGCTTCATGAGTTGCAAAAGAATGGCATTACTTGGAAGTCGTTTTTCATCAACAAGGTTTTTTTGGAAGAAGCTAATACAAAGAGAAACACATTAGAAGAAGAAAAACAAGATGATACCACTCATCTAAAGGAATCAAGACACACAATTTCAAGAGGTAAAATTCAACTGAAAGTAGAAAAGAGCACAAAACCAAAAATTGCATACCAAAGCAGGATCACTAGATCTATGGCCAAGGATATCAACAAACAAAATGAACAAGACAGTAAAAAAGAATAAGCATTTACAAATGTTTCCAATAAATTGAGAAGAATGTTTTCTACTTCTACATAATCCACTTTGGAAATTGATAAGGATGAAAAAAAAATATATGGCTATATGAAGCACTGGAGGCAAAGGAGAACAGTCCACATTTGTGACCGCAGAAGAACAATACTTTACATTTGTAGAAGCGGAAAAAGAATTATCATCATTTGAAGAGAGGTATTTTCCCACCTTTTCTAACAATCAGCAAAACATTATTCAAGATTCAATATGAAAATATTCTATGTCCTTTTCATATATAGATATGAATAAGAAGAAGAGGAAAATTAGAAGGCTAAAAAGAGATTGAGGAAGTGAAAGTATTATAAAGGTACATCAAAACTCAAAATGAGATGCTTACCAAGAAAAACATGCACATTATTGAAGAAAATGAATGATTAAATGAGAGAAAGAGAGGTTACAAAAGGAAAACACTCTCATATTAAAACAATATTACCAATGATACAAGCTAAAAGAACCATTGAAGGCTAAAAATAAAAGTTCGATGGTGAAAGTACTCATAGAAAACCAAGGAAACCAATACAAAGGGGGTCTACATTAATGTTAATGTCCTCTTAAGATAAACATGGGCCTTATAAAGAGGAGAGAGATATAATTCTAGTTACATGAGGACATGAAATACCTTCTCCCTGGGGGATATGTTGGTCCTTAGTTTTGTTGCCAAAAAACCACCTTAATAATCGTCATTTTTGCCATATTTACCCTATTCGCCTTCACATTTTATTGTTTGCATTTTTCCCAAAAACACAAATAAAACCATAAAAAAAATGTATTTAAATTATTCTATTTACTTATTATTATTTGACAATCTTTAAGTGTTGAAATTTTTATTTTACCGTTCTTTAGGAAGTATGTTGATTTGGTAATTGCTCATTCATTTAGATTTTTGTAGGAAGTTCGGAGAAAATTAAGAACATGGGTTTCATTCTCAGTATTTTTGAGATTTATTGCTTCCCCTTGTATCGACAAAAATCCACTCGTATATGCTCAGTGAATGTTACCGCTTAGAAAGAAACCATGCAGTTGTAACAAGAAAATCCACCCATAGTTAACAATCTATGAATTGGCATGATTTTGGCTGCCGCAAAGGTCGAATCTAATGGGGATGAATGCTAAATCAATCATTTAGTTAGCTCAACTATGACTATTAGAATTTACTTTTATTTTTCCCTTATATAAATACACATATAAGTGAAGGCACTGTCTTCACCAAAATTGGCCCCCAAAATGTAGAAATAAATATTATTCCAAAATATTTTAGGAAGGGACATTACAATCCTCCCCACCAAAAATTGCTTGTCCTCAAGCAATGCCTGAAAAAGTGCCCTCTCTAACTATTGAACACCACTATAACCACCAATAATACCAAGCTCCCAAATGTACCATTGACTCATCCCCAATCTCAGCATTGTCCCAACATGAAGGAATCCCTTGATACCAGGATCCCAAGCCATCCTAATCAATGTGAAGCACACCTTGATCCACTTTCTATCCTATTCACCTTCACATTTTCTTGTTTGCATTTTTCCCAAAAAAACAAATAAAACCATAAAAAAAAAAAAAAAAAAAAAAAAAAATGTTTAAATTATTTTATTAGTTTTTATTATTTGACAATCTAAATCAATGTGAAGCACACCTTGATCCACTTGCTATCCAACTAGATATAGGTACCAGAGGCCCTGTACATACTAGCAATAAGTAGAGCATCATGATAATGTAGGACTCTGCCCAACTCCCCATGAAATTTCCCTACTGAGTAGTCCATCTCATGCACTAAAATAGTAGACTCCTAAAGATGCAATCCAATCTTGGTGGGATTGAACCCTTGTCTACCTGGGCCTCCCCGGATCTCCTCTTGTCGATCACCCTGCCACACCGGTGAAGATCCCCACACCATCAAAAAATCACTAAAATCAAATGGAAGACCAAGATGACCCTCCCCTATAGAAACCAACTCACCTGTACGGGTCGCTGAACTGCTCAGCCCTATTAATGCCAAAATCCCCTACCCATCGTAAAAGGAACCTATCTTGCTGACGGAGTGACACTCTGGTCATGACTAACTACCTAGCATGCTCGTACCAGAGCCTCCTCTCGCATAACTGGCTGACTGATTAAGTTCCTTCGTACAACAACTTTTCAATTAAGTTCTATCTCTTGACATCTACACCATTTCTCTCATGTGCTCATACTTTGATTTCTTGTGCATAGTTTTATGGTAAAGATTTCCATGTTTTATTTTTAGTTCATATGAAATATGTGTATATTAGTTGTTTTCTATGTTACAACAATCATTTCCTTTAACTAGAGTATCATTTTCTTTATAAACCAAGTTTACTCTTACTTGTGGGTAACGATTGATTGGTATGCAGACTATTATCACAATACCTTACAACCATTAAGAGTTGAATAAGAAACACTACAACCTATTTTTACACCCACTGAGACCTCAATAAATGCTTGATAAGCTAGCTAAAATTGATTCAATTCCCTTCATTTCATTTTATTTGATTTACAATAGTTTTCCATTCAAATGCAAGAGTGAATAGATTTATTTTCCAATCCTTCATATTCACAAGTGAAGAGAGTATCATTGTATTAACCATTTGAGATGTTATATCTCACAACTAGATTTTCTACATATGCAATCTCTGGAAGCCTAGACTGGAAAATAATAGTCAATTTGTCTTGAAATTTACATTGGTAGCTTAGAACCTTGTTTTGCCTTGAAATAGTTCAAGTAAACTTAGTCTTGATATCAAGAAATTTTATTGTTCCATTGTATTGATCTAAGGTATATATGCCTTTTTTAACTATAGATGCTAAGTTTGAATTCCATTCTTAGTCAAAACTTGAATTCCATTCTTAGATATTAAGCTTGAATTTCATGTTAAACTTCAATTTCATTCTTGAACTTGAATTTCACTATTATTTTAAGTTTGAACTTAACTTTCATTCAAAATCTGTTTAAATACTACCATTTATATGTGTTCGGTCTTAACTTGAATCTCATTCTTTTTTTAAGCCTTCAATTAATATTCTTTACTAGTCTTTTGAAATATCATAATTCATTAACTTGATAACCATTAGAGTGAAAAAATAGGAAACTAAATTAATTATTTCACATATAGTGAGTGTGCTTTATTAGTTTATGAATCCTAGACTGATATGATAAATTTCTTAGTTTATGAAGAAAATTATGTGTGACATTATATACCATTTTGGAGACTTCTGGTTGACCACAAAGCATGAGGAGAGACTCAAGTTCTCATGCCAGGAAACACTCAGTAGGAGTAAGGAGATGAAGAGAAAAGTTGAGGGAGATAGTAGAAAAAAAGAAAGGGACATAGGAAGAGAGTAGATTGAGAGAGGGAGACAAACATAGAGCAATCGAGAAGACTTGAGAGTGTGTGCAAGTGCACTAGCAAACCTGTGAGAACATAATAGAACCACACATGGGAGCTAAGTTAGTGACTTTGAACATAAGGGGAATAAAAGCCTTATGAGTCAAACCCATCCCATGTGGAAGTGAAATCTTAACTAAATTAGACAAGGAATTAGTTAGGAAGCCTTCAAATTGGGAAAAAGGGGCTTGGAGGAATTTTTGAATAGTTTTTCTAACTAAGGCACATGACACTGATAAAAGGAGACCCACTGAGGGACTACTACCTAGGTGAAGGGATCCCTTTTTTAATGTACTAGCCCACGATCACCATACTTATTGTGTTATAAGGATTTGACTTAGCAATTGAAAAGTAGAATCCTAAATCATATATGTGAAATAGATTGGCCCTTATTTCCTCTACCCTATTTTGGATCTTGTGGAAACTTGAGTGAAACTTTACCTTAATGCACTAGATCTAGCTCAATGGTGGTGATCTACAAGAAACATGCAGTGTAGTCATGCCTATGATTTGGTGGAGAATGGCTCTTCCTTCTTCAATTTCCAACTAATCTAAGTGACTAAAATAAGTGTATCTATTATTTTTCTAATGAAATGAATTGTTATTCAATGTTTCATGATTTGTATCTATGTTTTATTATTGTGTGTACTTGAAATGATTAGTTGAAATTTGTTATGATGGTATATTGATTATTTTTGCAGTAAAGAGTTGGAATAATGCTTGATTATGATAGGTTGTTAGTTATCATTTCCTCATGTATCACCTTTGTATATAGAAGTATTTCCTTGAATTAAATATTTCTTGTGAGTAATGTTAGGAAATGGGAGTTTATATGTTGGTTGGAACTATGTAGCTCTTTATGTAATTAGTTATGTGATTGGCCTTCACTTAATAAGTGTCTTGGATTCCTTTATAGGATATTGAAGATTTATGAGACTTTAGAAGTTTTTCGAGAAGTTCTTTTCCCTGCTTGAGTTAGTATCGTGCCCTTGAAACAAACCTGAGATGATTTTGGGAGATTGGGAAATTTAGCGATTGCCCCATTTTAATTTTTGAAATTTTATGGTGGAAGTGTTAGAATTTTGGAGGTTGGAATCCTTAGCTTCAACCCCTAGTCATATGGCCCAACAAGAACTACAAACAAAATATTAGCCAAAAGGGGCATAATCCTTAGGAGGGTGGCCTATTAAGATTTTAGGTATTAGGTGTCATGTATATATAAAAAACACATCACTAGAGCACCCCCGATACTGACATAAACTTGATACCTCTATTGAATAATTCACACATAAGATTTTGGATTCATCATGTGATGGGATCAAGACTTTGGCTATTGGAGTGTCAGAATTCTAGTGTCAAGAAATACTCGATCAAAACTCAATGTGAACCCTAATTCTAATGGACCCTGAAAATTCCATCGATTGCTAGAAATATCCTTGTTAGTCAACATTCATCGATTAAATTGGGGAAAGTAAATGTGAGTGGAGGTTTTGTATTTTCCCAATGAGTCAATGGTTCATTGACTTTAGACGTGAAGCATAAGTTAATGAGGAAAGTGGCATCACAATGCTAGATAGTCCATTAGTCAACCCATTGGATGTTAAATATTAGGACCCCTTGTCATCGACTTTCAAAGTATCAACCCTTGGATTATCAATATATCGACCTCGAATGTATCAAGAGATCGACAATCAAGAGGTTGGCCATCAACTATTGGGTATCAATATTTCAAGAGGTTATATCGAAAGGTTGAAACCTAGCGATCATGGTTTCCTTCAAATAGCAACTAAAACTAGGAAGGATTTTTACGTGGCATATCGAGTGGTAGGTTGATGTGGCGAGATGACATGGACAAGAAATGCCACCTATTAGTCATGTGCTAGCTAATATGGCATTGTATGATGGTGACACGTGGGAAAAGGCAATTCCATGTGGAAATGTATAGATGTTGACATGTGGTGAGCCTTGGTATTGGACCAAGTGTGGTGCAACTCCTTGAGGTTCCTCAACTCTATTTAGTAACCCAGGGTTCATACAAACTTCGAGGTGACTATGTTCTATACATAGCAGATGTAATTCTACTCATGCCACCCTCAGCTAGGTCATTTGGTCATCAGGGTTCCAAGACCATTCTTCTATTGAATTAGGGGGAATTAACTACTGAAAGTGCAATTCAAAAGCTAGCCTTAGTGTAGAAAAACTAAGTGCTTTTCAAATCCAACTTGTAAAATATATCCACTTGTAAATGCTACTGAATCAATTCATGAAAAAACACAAGAGTTATGCTACCTGCAGAAAGGAAACCTCACTAATTGTAATCAACCATTGAGCTATTAAATTCACTTGAAAACATAAGATTATTCTACCAACTCACAACTCAATATTCCATGTATCATTTATCTAATTCACACTTGCATATTAAGTAATGTCCTATTTACCAAATCTGGGATGAAGAAAATCATGTTATTTTCTCTTGTAGTGAAGGAAAAGGAATGGAGGGAATGACCTAGGTGGTACCTTTGATAATGGATTCCAAGCTGGGGGGTCAACCTACTCCTAAACTAAGTTAAACTAGAATTACAAGTAAAAACAAGGGAAAAATAGGTCGTTCCAAGCATGTTACAAGAAGCTACTATAGGATTCATGTACTGCTACAGGAAGTCCTAAAATGCTATAGGAATTTTTCCGATAGGGTTTGGAGGGTAAGGATGATGGTATAAAGTGATGGAAATATTGATGAAGGTTGTGGTGGATGGATGGAAGGTGACCAACACTCCTAGCCAAGGTCAACACTTGTGCAGGTCGGGTCTGGACTAAAAGGTTTCTCACAGTGACCAAAAACACAAATCAAGACAATGGTTGGGATTCATCAAAAGAGAGTGGAGAAGTCCTGGATGGAGATGGTGAAAAGGTCCCTTGCCTGTATGCCCAACAGTCCTGCAACATCACATGCACTTGTTCTTGTTTTAATTTGAAACATATTATAGCCAATGGTGGAAAATATGAGTTGAATTTGGATATTATCTAACTGATGCTAGAAACTCTAATCTATGTAATGCATTAATTTCTAAGCTACAAAAATCATATGTGAAACAATATCACTAAGGTAGGTCTTTTTCCAAGAAATAATAAACAATAAACCATCACATAATGTTCTTGGGCTATGATTGTGGACTCCTCTAGTGAGGCTCCCATGATAGAGCACAGTCACAAGCTTTTTGAGGAATTATATTCTACTAAAATACAACAACTAATAAACATTCTAATATAAAGAAGAATATAAATACAAAAGAGGGACCCAAGCTACTAGGGTTAGGCCCAAACCCAAGAACCTCAACCCTTTGAACTAACTCATTGAAGGAATAATAAGGAACTTCTCATTATTATTAAAGAAGTGTCAAATACATCACATAATAAGTCAAAAATAGAAGTCACAAATTCTTAAGCTCAATATCTTCTTAGCTACGAACAAAATTTGAATCCTCATGAGTTCCTAGGCATGTTTATTTATACAAAAGGGTAGCTACCAATAGCTCCCTAGAAAATAGATATGTTTGTCTCCCAAAACTCAAGAAAGATAGATCTAGTTCTTCCTTGAATTGCAATGGCTTGGCTGCCAATGACCTCGTCCTTCTTGGTTGCCAATGAGTCTGAGTTGATGAGAGACAACGTGGTGATCTTAACTGATTAAAGGAGTTAAGGAGGTAGACAACCTCCTGGAATCTCTCCATGTTGTCTACTTTGAGCTCCTCTATTGAAATTATCTCAAATTTGTCCCAATTCCCGCATTTAAACCATGTTAGACCATATGACATACCATAACATCTTTTATCCTCCTCGCTAAGAATAATATAACAAAAATTGTAAATAAATGCGAGAAAGAGATAATTCTAAAGTTGGAGGATGGCAATATGACCCTTGTGATACACCTATTGATGAGCCTCGTCATCACCCCCTACTGATGTTGTTTCTCATCCTCTGAGCAACTTAGTCATCTATGTTCATGTATTTCAGGGCCCTGGTGGCCTCTCTAACATCCCAATGCTCTTTAGATTATGTGCCCTCTTGAAGATAGAAGCCTACATCCTTTTCTATGTTTTTCCACTACTTCCTCTCCTCTTCTTCATTTCTTTCCTGTAGGCCTAGCAACAAATGTGGACTGAGCTTGAGTCCAATCTAGATGATTTTTAATCTTTGCATGATTCTTTTGTATAGGGGTGTCCTTTCCAATGCATTCCTCAATCATTCAGGAGAGTGATACTTCCTGATTTGGAGACCGTGGGATAAAGAATTCCATCTTCTCTGACATGCTTGTTGGCTTTCTATCCCTAACAACCTGAGTGTGTCTTCAAAATGTGAGATGGTCTGATCTTGGGTGGCAAGGTATCTATGTGCTAGATTAGCATCATTGGAGATGATATTATGATTACTAATGACATCCATTGGGCTTATTTGCTCTGCCCTGATATATTGTGGTTCTTTTTCTTCCCTTTCCATTACTTTATTTACCTCCTCAGCGCTAGCCTCCTCATGCGTCATCCAAGATGTTAGGTCCATCAATTACTTTTCCCCCAACTTTGCATTGGGGTCCCAAACATTCATATCAGTCAAGGAGAGGTTATGCATGTAGAACTTAGCCAATTTTTCTATGTCTTCTATGCTACTTTGGTCACATAATTCAATGAATTGTTTGTAGTCTTGAAATGGCATGGATTCATGTTGTGTTAGGGTCTTTATTTGGAATTGCATCCACTACTCTTTGAAAAAGAGTGCATAAGACTTGGATGGTTTTCTACACTGTGATGCCTCCATGGAGAGGCTTCCCATTGTGGCCAGTTAGGTTTCCTTCTCCTGCAGTTTGTCCCTCAACCCTCTGTTCTCTCCCTGTAGTTGTTCCATCACTGTGGTCTCTCTCTCTCTCTTAGCTCACTCAACTCTTTTCCCATTTCAAGGAATATCTCTTCCATGAGGCCCACATCTTCCACCTTTTTAGACTTAGCGATCTGCATCCATCTGTGGGTTCTTCCTCTTTCTACTTCAAGTTCAAAGAAAAGTGGGATTGGAAATTTTTGGGGAATAACTCTCCCTCCTTCGATGAATTTATAATAGTAGCTCAAATTATGTTATGGACTAGTCTCTTGTAGCTATGGGAAGTCCTTCTCAAATGTTTTTGGGAAAGTTTCCCCCTCCTGTAGTTGTTGTGTTTCCTTTGGCCCCTCCTATAGTTCCTTTTGTTCTTCCTGTATCACCTTCTATTCTTACTATAGCACACTCTATTTTTCCTATAGCACACTCAGTTTTTCTTGTAACATGCTCTATTTTTCCTATAGATTCCCCTTTCCTTTTTGTTGGAGTGTGGTAGGTGTCTTGGGTTGTTTAGAGGAGGTTGATCTAGTGGTGGGCCTCATTACATATGCTATAGGAGCCTTTGAGATGTTTTCTGGAGAGGTGACTTCCTCAACTTTCCTTTTAGTAGGCCCTAGCTCCTCTTTTTTTGCTTGGGGACCCTTCAATTGTGATAAGGGCTTTTGTAGGAGTTTGAGGCCTTCCTTGCTTAATCTTGGTTCTTTTCCTAGTCTTAGAGTAGAGGGGAGCTTGCCTTTGCCTTTTCTTTTTGGGTTTGACTAGAGTCCTCAACGTAGCTAAGGTGGCAACTAACTCTTTTTCACTGGGTCTAGGAGACAGACTTGTTTTCTCTGGGGATACCCCTTCTTCTCTAGATTCAGTAGTTTTCTGAGTGCTGGATTTTTCCTGTTTCTCCCCCTCTTCCTCTTCATCTTGCTCTTTCTCTACTTCCTCCTTTGGTTCTTCCTCTATCTTCTCTGCCTCTGTCTCTCTTTCCTCTTCTGCCTCTACCTCTCCTTCTTCTTCTTTCCCCTCCTTTCCTTTAACACTAAAGGCTAGGGTCTCACCTGGTGTGAGGGTTTGAGTGTCAATGAAGGTCTCCCTATCCATATGAATGAATTTAGACAAAAGGTTAGGGATCCTTATTTTTATCAAGGCATCTACTACCATCAATTTAATGAGGCTATGGTGGCCTAAGTGTTGGTGTTTTCCCTCTCTCACTTTTTGATTCATCTCCTTGATGGACTATAGGAGGAAGTATGGTACACTGGGTCTTTGGGGTAGGAGAAATTTTGCTTGAAACCTTAGTTCATGGAGTAATAAATGGTAGCCATAGACTACACTCAACCTTCCTTCACAGGAGATGTATTTTATGATATGGTAGGCTACCTCATAACAAGGATAGGGTAGGCTTTCCCTCATAACTCCATTCTTGTCTTCAATAGGTTTTTAAATGGTAGTGCAGAAGTTCTTCTTAGCAATGGCACTAGTGGTTTTGTCCTCCCTTTTCCATTGGATCCCTAGGGGAAGGGTTTTCACCCTGCTAATTAGATTAGGACTAATTGAAATAGCTAATCCCCTTGCCACAGTGGTGGCACTGACTTCTGTCTGAGAGCTTAGGGCCATGGAAAATCCATATGCAATGTCATCATCATATCCCATCAATAGTTCAAAGAATCCTAGCCACTGATGTCTCCTATAAATGTCTATTTTCGGGAGGGTGAAGATGAATTCTTTTAATGTCTAAGGGTTCCCTTCTATTGAATCCTCCCCCAACTCTTTTCTCTATTTTCAAATAAGTGAAGGAGGGATTCTTCCTATAATAGCTCTGACGTATAATTCAGTGGAAGTAGAGGGTTGAAATATCTAGTTGATGATAATTTTATATATTCTCTCTAATCTACAACTAGAAAATTTCTTGCAATCCACAATCTCGCTGATATTTCCTATAGAATTTAGCGTGCACCAACATACAAGTTATGGATAGATGAGGGAGAGGATGCACTTAATTTTACCACATGGCTTGGGATAAATATGACAAATTGGAGATCAATTCAACCCTTAGTGGTGTTATTTCTCAAGCTTTCTATAGCATTTCCTCAACTTCCTATAGCTTTTGCAGGCTTCTTGTAGCTTTCTATAGCTTCATGTTTCTTTATGTAGCTTCTCTTGTGGAAATGGAAGAGTAGGGTTCAACTCTTCTCGATGAATCCCCAAGTTCATCCTCACCTTAAATATTTTTTAAACGAGCATAAATGCAAGAGAATTCAAGCCCCAATACAATATATGTCATTTTTGGCTTGGGCTCGGAGCACTGTGATGACTTAGCAAAGGCACGAGGTTTCCTCTATTGGACCATTGTTCCCACCTACAGTAATGTCTCCCTCATTCCCCGTAATCAAAACCCACTCTCTTTGATTCTATCTTGACTGATGTGACACCTCCACATTGCATGAAGGCTCATAATCACTTTTTTTTACTGACTGAGGGTGGCCAAGTTAACTGGCCACCTCCAGCTTATAAAAATACCTCCTTTTGACATTCATACATTTTTCATTATCTACACATAAGGACGAGATGAAAGGTTGCCATACCTGTGCCTACCTCATGATTGACTGATGCAGGGATATGCATTCTGGAGTTTTGGACCTTTGTACTCTCACCAAGGGAGTTGTCTTGTTGTGCTTTTATTGTTCCTATGTATATTTTCTCTGCCCATCATGGTATTTGACTGTTGTTGTTTCTATGTGTGAAAGTCTTTTTTTATGCCCAAGGTGTTGTTGCTGGTGGTGGAGAGTCCTTCTTGAAGTGGTAGAGTGGACCATGAGTTGGTATCACCACCTCTACTTGAGGGGAAAGGGAAAAAAATAGGATTATGGCTTTCTGTAATGGTTGCACAGGCTACTACAGGAGGAGATTTTCTTCTTGTAGCAGTCCTTTCCTTCTCTTTCAGGATCTTTTAACTGCATGGGAGTGATGAGAAAGGATGTAGAGGGTTTGGAGGATGATGCTAGGGCTCTGAGGGAGTACTGTAGGTTTGTGAAAATGGATAGTATGTGCTATGTGTGTTTTTCAAGAAACTTTTCAGGGCGAGACAGAGTGTAGGGTTTGTTCTTGAAAAATATTAATTGTTCTTATGAACTAAGATGGATGAATGATGGATAGATGGTGTACCAAGGTGGGAGAACCCTATTTACCTTTCGCAAGGTCATTTTGGACATTCTTTTCATTTTTATTTTCTTCCTGTAGCAATCCAGAGAGGGGCCGAAATATGATTTTTTAGCTACTGGGATGATGGAGAGTGGTGAGAAAATGAGCTTGGATGGTGGATATGAAGTGGATGGAGGGAGAGGTGAAGCGAATATTGAGTATTTCAACCCTATAGTTGTGGAATATGTCACTGTCTTCAAACCTGCAAAATGACAAAAACAATTAACAGGCATGTTGTGGATCCATGTCCTAGGCTTTCTCCTGTTTCCTTTTTTTTTTTAGACACACAAGCTGCCTCAGAAGAGGTTTTCAACATGTGTTCCTTCCTTGAACACCTCAAGAGATTTTTTCACCCACGGATCTTTATTTTTTATTTTTCTTTACTCTTGGACTGCCTCAGGGATGTTTTCAACCCAAGAGTTGGCCTTAGATGCCTCATAAAGGTTTTCATCCAGGCCTTTTATTATTTTTTCTCTTTTTCTTTTTTTCTTTTTTTTTAACAGTATCTAGGAATGTTGTGAACTGGAAGTTATGGCACTTCCAATACATTAACCTCTCTGCTGATGGTGCTGATGAATTCCTCCTTAGACACAAGATTCTTGTATACATTTAGTCTGTAGCCATTGACAAGCAAGGGTATCCCTTCCTCATCAATGGTCCTGATTTTAACAACTCCATTGTCATGACATTTCTATATTATGTATGGTCCTAACCATCTTGTCATCAATTTTCCCTTGAAATCCTTGAACCTAGAGTGATATAGTAAGGCTCAATCCCATTTCTGGAAGAATTTTTCCTTGATATGCCTATCATGCCAGGCCTTCCTCTACAATTGTATAACTATAATGTGTAGGAGGGCCTACATTCTTAACTCATCCAAGCCATTTAACTAGAGCAACCTCTCCTGTTGTGCTTTGGTGACATCTAAATCCAATTGGGTTGTCATTCTCAAAGTATTATACTCAAACTCAATAGAGAGCAGAGCTTTCTTTCCATAAACCAACTCATATGGAGTAAAACTAATAGTTGTTTTCCAAGTTGTGTTATAGGCCCAAGTGGCCTCCACTAATCTGTCTGCCCAATGCCTCTTTCCTTTTTTCACAACCTTAGTGAGGATTCCCTCTAATGCTCTATTTGTAACCTCTACTTTTCCATTGGCCTGAGGGTGATAGGCAGTATATTTTCTGTGTTTGACATGATGTTTCCTTAACATATTCATGATCAGATATGATGTAAATTAAGCTCCCTAATCGGTGACTATCTCTCTGGGGTACCCAAATCTGTAGAACACATTCTCCCTTAAGAACTCAGCCACTTTCTCCTCTGTTGCTGACTTAATAGTATTTTTCTCATCCCACTTTGTAAAATAATCAGTGCACACAATAATGTACTTTTTCTGCCCTTATTGTGGATCAATTGGCCCAATGAAATCCATGGCCCACTTGTCAAATGGCTCCAAATCCACCTGGGGTTGTATGGGAATTTCATCCTTGGGTTTGGATTTCCCCATCCTCTAGCATTAATCACATCTACTGGTATACCTTCTTGCATCTTGGTGGAGAGTGGGTCAATAATAGCCAACTTGTATAGCTTTGAAAGTTGTTCTCTTGGTGGAAAAATGACCTCCACAAGGCCCATCATGACATGCTGAGACGATGTGAAATACTTTATCTTTCCCAATACATCTTCTTAAGATCTAATATGGTCCCATCTTGAAAATATTGGCCCCAATCCAAGTGAAAGGGGTGCAATTCTGCTCTTCTCCCTTGATGACAAATTTGGAGGAAATCTTGCAGCCAGTAGGTAGTTTTCTATGTCAGAAAACCATGGGGAGAGCACTAAGATAGAAAATAGGTTCTCATATGGAAGTTGATCATAGACCATCCCTTCATCACCTGCAGTCAAAGAAAGTCTAGACATAAAATTTGCAACTATGTTTTCTTTTCCTCACTTGTCAATGATAGTTAAATCAAACTGTTGTGACAATAGAAACCATATAATGATTCTAGCATTCACATCAAGCTTGTTCATCAAGTATTTGATAGTTTCATGGTCAGTATGCACAAAATTTTGGTATCTAGTGATGTAGTGTTTGAATTTGTTCAAAGAGTGTACACCAACTAGGAGTTCTTTCTCAATTATAGTGTAGTTCAATTCAGCCTTAGATAGTTTTTTACTAATGAAGTAAATGGCATAAGGTAATCTACCATCTATTTTCTCTAAATCTTCCCCCACAACTTTGTTGGATGCATCAGCATGGATATGGAAAGGCATAGCCCAATTTGGGCCTCTAAGTATGGTTGCAATGGTTAATTTATCTTTCAAGATCTCAAGGGCCTCTTCGCAGTTATTGGTCCAACATAATTATGAGTCCTTGGCTAGCAACCCAAACAATGGTGAAGCCACTTTGCTGAAGTCCTCGATAAAGTTCCTATAGTATCTAGCTAAGCCCAAGAAACCCCTAACATCCCTCTGCTTTTGAGGAGTGGGGACCCTTTTATGATGGAAATTTTGTTTGGGTCCACTTATATTCCCTCCTGAGATATTGAATAGCCAAGGATAGTCACTACATTTAAGAATTCACACTTATCAAGACTAAATGAGAGGTTCATTTCAATGCAGTTCTTCAGGACTTTCCCCAAATTAGAGAGAGCCTCCAGGAAGTCACACCCATAGGGAGTGAAATCATCCATGTAGATCTCTACGAAGTCATGGACCAAATTAGTAAAGATGCTCAGAACTTCCCTTTGAAAAGTAGCAAGGGAATTACATAAACTGAAAGGAAGGACCATATAAGCAAAGGTACCCCAAGGACAAGTGAATGTAGTTTTGTATTGATCTTCAGGGTTCATCTAGATCTGATTGAATCCATCCAGAAAAGAGAAGAACTTCTTCCTTGCAAGACCATCTAAAACTTGATCAATGAAAGGAAAATGGAAATGGTATTTCTTGGTGGCTTTTTTCATCTCTTTGTAATCCACACAGATCCTCTACTTCCCATTCTTCTTTGGGACCAAAACTAGAGGGTACACCCACTCACTATCTTAGATGGGGTATATGAACCCTGCATCCAACAACTTCTACAATTATTCCTTTATTATGTCCTTGAGGGTTGGGTTCATTATCCTCTTAGGTTGGTGCACAGATTTGTGTCCCTCCTTTATGTAGATGTGATGATTACAAACCGAAGGAAACACCCCTTTCATTTCTTTATATCTCCAAGAAAAATCATCTAAGTGCTCTCTCAGCATTTTTCACAACTTCTCTTCTTGGTTGGCTGAGAGAGAGGGGTTAATCTTGAAGGTTCTAGATGGACCAAATTCTACAACTTTGACATGTGTAGGACTTGGGTCAACTAGGCATAAATCAGTCCAAGGATTACCCCTATATTCCTTCACAAGATCAACAACATGCATGGTATTGGGGGATTGGTTCTGGAGGATTTGGTCAATGAGGTCGTCTTCATCAAGTTTCCCCCCTCATATAACAACATCTAGGGTACATATTGGATGGAATGTTGTATGATACACTTAATCTTCCTCCGCTTCTTCTAACCATAGGGGTAAGTCATGATTAATGGATGGCTGAGCAGGGGGGTACAATACTAGTTATTTGGAAAAATTCCTATTCTTAATGGTCATGTTCCCAGCCCTGCAACTTATATAAGCATCAACAGTGGATAGCCATGGTCTTCCTAGGATGAGAGGATAACCATTCAATTTGGTTTTGGGCTAGAGAACCAAGAATTCAATAGGATACTCCCAAGAGTCAATAGAGACCATTACATCCTCAACAACTCCCTCGGGAGCCACTGTAGATCTATCTGCAAGTTGCAGCACAATAGTGGTCTTTCTCAAGGAGCCTTGTAGTTTTAGTTTTAACATGGTTTCTTTAATCATCACATTTATGGCATCCCCAATATGAATCAAGGTGTGAGGGACAATGATGCCATAAATGTGCACATCTACCACGGGACTTCCAGGGTCTAGATATTTTAGACAAATCACTCCCCAACATCAAATCAGATAATTGTCCACTAACATTGATGGTGGGGGTGTCTCTTTTCCTCCTCCCAGGGTATTTGAAACATTTCTCTTTGATAAAATTATTGTATATGGGAACATCCTTAATAGCTTGGAGGAGGGGTATTTTAACACACAGATTCTTCAATTCTCCCAGAAGTTCAGTCTCTTCTAGGGTGTGTTGGTTAGAATGGATCAATCTCTCTAGAAAAGGTGTTGGATTTACTTGAGGTATACTCTATTCCTTTTTCTCTTCAAGCTCCTCAAGTTGAGATGGATGTTGGTTATCTGGGAGCATGCTTCTAGACCTAAGGTTAATTTCTTAATCTCCATAACATATGTAGGGTAAGATGTCTCTCCATTGTAAACCTATTGTGCCTCCTTTTTATTCGGGTTCAAATTGGGTTTAGCAGGCACCTGAGGTTACTTAGGTGGAGAAGGATGAGTGAGATGTGGTTGATATGGAGGTGGAGGTAGTAAATAAGGAGGTTGGTTGAGTTGAGGCCTCCACCCTTGTTATGGGTTATTCCACTGAGGATGTGGTGAAGTATATGGCTGAAATGGTTGACTGACAGGTTGGGGAGGATATTGAGGTGCATAAGGCCAAGAAGGAGGTGTGGACCTTGATGGATGAGTGGAAGAGTACCAAGGTGGAAAGGGTGAATTATGGTTAGGATGGTAATAAGAGTAGTATGCACCTTGCAAGCCTGGCTGGTATGGTTGAGGTCCTTGAGGCCTCCCTTGATTGATAAAAATATAGTTGCTCAATCCCACTTTCTTCCCCTTGGTATACATATTTCAATCCAGGAAAAGAATGACGTTGATATGTGGCATGGTTTTTCTCACAGACTGAGCAAACCTCTATGAAATTTAATGGATATTCATTTCTGGGGTGCCTTCTAGTGCATTTCGAGAAAAAAAATAGCTAAGCAGCCCTCTCTACTTCCTCTTGTATCCTCTTGATCTGCATGGTATCCATTTTCAAAGAAAAGGTATGCAACATTTAAATTTTAAAGTCTTTCAACATATTTTCAATTTCATTCTTGATGGATGTTGTGGAGGGAGAGGAACTAACCAAAGCTTGACTAGCCCTAACATTCTTCCTAGAAGCCCTAGAATGGTTTTTAAACATTGTTTTGATGTCTTCATAAGATAACTAATAGATGTCTCCACCAAACAACATGTTGAGGGTTTCCAGCATGTCCTCCCTAATCCCTCAGAGAAGAAATAACTTGAGTGATTCAAGATCGAGGGTGCATCTGGCCCTCCTATAACTGAGTTGGAATCTTTCCTCATAGTCCTCTAAGGATTCATCAAGTCCAAGATTCATTCTAAATATTTTTTCTTTGGGGATCTAAAGTAGTCCCTGTACTTGTTTTTAAAGGCTTGTTGCATTTCAGCCTAGATAGTTATGTTATCCCAGGTAGACCCATAAACCAGGAAAAGGCTATATCCTTAAGGGTAGATGGGAATAACTTCAGCTTTTGGTCATCAAAGGTATACCCATAGCTCCCACAGACAACAAAAAACTTGAACATAAAAGTATCAGGGTCCTCAAAGTTTAATCCATGGAAGTGGGGAAGGGCAGTAGGGCTTATATTCTTCATTTTTGGCCTCTCCATTAGTATCTCTGATAGGGAAAAACTCTGCATTCATGTTTTCAACCATGGTTTATGTAGTTGAAATGGGTTCTTCTTTTTCCCTAATAGGTTCTCCAAAAACCTCAAATTGTTCACCTAAGGGGTCTTCTAACTCCCCTGTAGTCGTAGAGGGAAGTTGAGAGTCACCGAAGAAGAGTGAAGGTAGGTTGTTTGATGGTGTGGGGGTGTTTGGTAAAACTTTTCCTTCAGTATCACTACTCCTACAAGGCATGAAAGAATTTTTTTCTCTTTTATGTTATCTTTTTCAAAACTGAATGCAAAATAGAAAGAAATTCTTAAGCATAAATAACATCTACCTAGATACCTCCCCAGAAATGATGCCAAAAAGTGGTGAGCCATGGTATTGCACAAAGAGTGTTGCAACTCCCTGATGCTCCTCAACTCTATTTATCAACCTGCAATTCATACAAACTTCTAGGTGAAAGTGTTGTATACATAGTAAATGGAATTCCACTCATGCCACCCTTAGCTAGGTCATTTGATCATTAAGGTTCCAACACCATTCCTCTACTGAATTCGGGGGGATTAACTACTGAAAGTGCAATTCATAAGCTAGCCCTTGTGTAGAAAAAGTAAATGCTTTTCAAATCTAATGTATAAAATCTATCCACTTGTAAATGCTACTGAATCAATTCATGAAAAAACACAAGAGTTATGATACATGCAGAAAGGAAACTACACTAATTGCAATCAACCATCTAACTATTAAATTCACTTGAAAACAAAATATTATTCTACCAACTCACAACTCAAGGTTTCATGCATCATTTATCTAATTCACACTAGCATATTAAGTGATGTCCTATTTACCAAATTTGTGATGAAGAAACTAATGTTATTTTATCTTGTAGTGAAGGAAAAGTTATGGAGGGAAATGGCCTAGGTGGTACCTCTGATCATGGAGTCCAAGTTGGGGGTTCAACCTATACCTAAACTAAGCTAAACTAGCATTATAGGTCAAAACAAGGGCAAAACAGGCTACTACAAGCATGCTACCGGAAGTCCTCAAACGCTACAAGAAGTCTGCTAAGAGGGTTTGGAGGGTAACGATGATGGGATAAAGTGATGGAAATATGGATGAAGGTTGTGGTGGATGGATGGAAGGTGACCAACAACCCTAGCCAAACTCAACACTTTAGGAAGGCAAGCTCTGGACTAAGAGGGATGCTCACAATGGCCCAAAAAATAGAGATCAAGACAATGGTTGGGATTCATCAAAAGGGAGTGGAAAAGTCCTGGATGGAGATGATGAAAAGGTCCCTTTCCTATAGGTCCAACAGTCCTAGAAAATCACATGCACATGTCCTTCTTTTCATTTGCAAAATATTATAGCCAATGGTGGAAAAGATGAGTTGAATTTGGAAACTTTCTAACTGATGCTAGAAACTATGATCTATGAAATGAATTAACTTCTAAGCTACAACAATCATATGTGAAACAAGATCACTAAGGTAGATATTTTTCCAAGGAATCATAAGCAAGAAATCACCACATAATGTTTTTGGGTTGTGGTTGTGGATTCCTCTAGTCAGGCTCCCATGAGAGAGATGAGATAGAGGCACAATCACAGGTTATTTCAGGAATTATATTCTACTAAAATGCAGCAGCTAATAAAAATTCCAAGCTAAATAAGAATATCAATACACAAGAGGGACCTAAGCTACTGGGGTTGGGCCCAAACTCAAGAGCCTCAACCCTTTGAACTAACTCGGTGATGGATCAATAAGGAACATCCCATTATGATTGCAGAAATGTTAAATGCATCACATAATAAGTCAAAAATAGAAGTCACAAGTGCTTGATCTCAATAGCTTCTTCACTGCAAACAAAATTCAAATCCTCATGAGTTCCTAGGCATGTTTATTTATACAAAAGGGTAGGTACCAACTTATCCCTAGAAAATAAAGATGTTTGTCTCCCAGAACTCGAGAAAGGTAGATCTAGGTCTTCCTTGAACTGCACTGGCTTGGCTACTAAGGACCTCATCCTGCTTGGCTTCCAATGACTCCGAGTTGATGAGAGAGAAAGTGGTGATCTTGGTTGATGAAAGGAGTTAAGGAAGTAGACAACCTCCTAGAATCTCTCCTTGTTGTCTACTCTGAGCTTATGTATTGAAATTATCTCAAAATTGTCCCAATTCCTGCATTTGAACCATGTTAAGCCACATGACATAGCAACACATCTTTTATCCTCCTCACTAAGCATAATATAACAAAAAATGTAAATAAATGTGAGAAAGAGATCATTCTAAAGTTGGAGGATGGCTTTATGACCCTTGTGATATACTTATTGATGATCCTCATCAACATGGCACATGGAGAGCATACTTTTCAAATGGGCTTAACTTTGTGTAACAACCCTGGTGAAAATTCCATGTAAAAATATATAAATACCATGGTTGATGGGACACGTATTCCAATCTGAATGTTGGGAAATACATCCTAGGGGATGTTCATTTGGTTGTTTATGGTTAAGGAAATTGGCAAAGGCAATGGCTAAGGCATTAAAGAGGCAAAAAGTTATTTTGGCACATTTATTTATGAAACTAATGGAAATTAGGAGAAAAGGAAGGTGAAAGGTCACATTTTGCATGTGAGGAGGAAATTGAAGGAAAATAATGGAAAATGAAGAAAATAGAGGCCTCATTAATAAAAAGGCTTATGAGGATCAGTGGGCAAGACTTGGTCAGTTCGGTTTTGGATCTCTCTCATTATTCTCTCTCTCTCATACTCTTGGACACATAGATTTTTCTTGGATAACTTTGGCATTGGAGCAAGAAAAGAAAAGAAGGCAAGAGGAAGCAAGGATCAAGTAGGGAAAGTCAGGATCAAGCAGCTACAACAGGCTTCATTACAGGTATCAACTTGTATGTGTAGTTTCCTTGCTAGATTTGGCATGCATGGGATTGCATGTGTTTCTTTTCTACCATGGCATGCATTTTGCGAGGTGTGAGAGTACTTTCAGCCTAGCCTTTATTTTTCCTGATAGCATTGATGAGATGGTTTCTCTCATGCATTTTGTTGGGGATGGCTGGATTGGATTTGAAGGTGAGTCGGGTGGATCTCCAAATTGAAAAACACATGGTGGTAGTGGTCCCTAAACCAAACTGAGGATGTACAAAGCCACTAGCCTAGTAACCCCTGAATCGGATTGTGGCTTGCAGTAAAGCTAGATTGTGTGCCTCAGTGGGCCTAGGAATCCTTACTGGTGAATGGCGGGATATACGATAAATCCAAGAGGTGTATTTTCTCTCCGTTGGGCCCATTGATTCCGGGATGGAATGTATGGTAAAGCCTGGAGAGTATGTCTCGATGTAGGGCCTAGTGATCCTTGGATCAGACTACAGATGCACAGTAAAGCCTGAGAGACTAGGAGGCACTCAAATTCCTCACGGTGTAGGCGGATAACTCTGGTGGCATCCACATTGATTGGTGTTTTTTGATGTGTTCTATCAGTCCCACATTCATGCTTGGAATATGGAACGGGGGTGGTTTGCTGAAGAGATACTTCGCTCAACCAATCTATGATCGAGTGGAACATGGTAGTCCCATCACTAGTTGGTTCATTGCATTATATGAAAAATTCATTCCTTGATTTTCATGTGCAAATGTACTGATATATATATGGATTTTGATGGCTGACATGTTTATTGTAATTTTGTTCCTATTATGTTGTTTATATGCACATTTAACTTGAAGGGTGTTACAAGTGGTATCAGAGCATGGTTCAAACACTTGGACTGGATGGGCTCTATCATAGGTAAAATGAAGAGTAAAGGTTAAATTTTAGGCCTTTCTGTCATATCTGTTATAACTTTTCTTCTATGGAATATCAGAAGTCAAAAATTTTTCCATACTGAAAGTAAATCCCACTGATCATGTGATAAAAATGTCAGATATTAGTTCACAATACTTTAGGAATTATGATCTAAGGAAGATGACCTTCCTGAATGCAGCTTTAAACAGGTCACATTATCATTTTTGCAATAAATTTTTTTCTGTAGGCTTTCAGAAGTGGAAAAATAGTCCATATTGAGTGGAAATATCAATGATTATGTGGTAGAAATTTTAGATATTGGATCGCAATATTTTAGGAGAGATGAGTAGAGGGAGTCGAGCCTTCTGAATGCTCGTAAAATCAGGTCTCAAATAGGTCACGCTGACATTTTTGTTATAGCTTTTATTCTGGGCACTCTCAAGAGCTGAAATTTTTTCCCCAATGAGAGGAAATCCCACTTATATTGTGATAAACATTTCAGACATTTGTTCTCTATATTTTAGGAGATATGACCAGTGTAAATCGAGCTTTCTGGATACTCCTAGAATTGTGCACCAAATGGGATTGTGTTGGTATTTTGTTATAACTTTTCATCTATGAAACCTCAGAAGTTGAAACTTGAAAAGTGAGGGATAATACCACAGATCATATGGTTTAGTTTCCATAACTTGTACTACTACATTTTAGGATATATGCATTTAATCATTTGCTATATTAGTTTGCATGCAAAGTGTTTGATTAAATGCTTAAATGGTTCAATGATTAATTGCGTACAAATTGTTTGATAAAATTCCCTAGTGAGTATGTTTTTTGTGGTTGGGGATAGTATTGATGTGTAATAGTATTGTTGTATTTGATATATGCTTACTTGTATACAAATAGTTTTCTATATTAGTTTGCATGTAAAGTGTTTGAAGAAATGCTTACATGCAAATGTAATAGTATAGTAGTTGTTTGAAGAAAAATGTAAAAGTATGGTAATTGTTTGAAGAAAATGTTATTTTTTTTTGGATGGGATAGTATTGTACTATGATAATATGGATGTAGCTGATCTATGCCTATTTTCATGCAAATAATTTGAAGAGTTGCATGTAGGGAATTTGAAAGGTTGCATGCAAGGAACTTGAAAAGTTGCATGTAGGGAAATGGAAAAGTGGCATGTTTTTAGTTATTATGTTACAAGTGGAATAAGTGCAATGTTTTTTACTTACTCTCATACAAATGTATGAGAAATAAAAATCAATTTCTTTTCAAGTGTGGTTAAATTTAGTAGAGATTTGGAGATTCCATTTCCATAATTGGACATTGGAGATCAGGCCATTATAGTGGCTTCCTCCTTCTACCTTAGTGTGGACCATGGATAGAAAGGGGGTATGCTTATAGGTTGTTAGTATTGTTGAATGATGATTTCAAATTAATAGACATGATGTCTTGATTTGTGGAACATTTGACTGACTCTGTATGGATTATATGTCGCTTACATGTTGATTTCATGATACCTACTTACATCCTTGTATGTTAGGTTACGTTTTTGAATATTTTTTATTACATGTATCAATCTTGTAGGTTGATTAAAAGAATTGATCACTTATGTTTGACTACATGCATTTATGTGTAGGTGTGGTTGATTTGACATTGCTTATGCATACTGTTGGTTGCATGTGGCAATGTTTACAATGGAGTAATGGTTGTTGTCATGCATGAGGTCATGGTTTGTGTAGTTGATATGGTCATGCATTGATGATTGGACTCTAGCTAGAATGATGTAGCATAAAAACTTATGCTGAAACAGAAAGACTGATAGCTTGTAGACTTTAATATAAAAATACACAT
>APFE030968850.1:161578-178817 GCA_000404065.3 Pinus taeda
TTTTTTTTTTAAACGGTGTGATAGTGAACCCTAAACGGCATGTCTCTTGTGGTTACATGTCTCTTCACAACCACAACGTGTCCTTCGCACATTAGAGCCTTTCACTTTTCTCCTTCACACATTAGAGCACGACATCCAGAAGAATTGAAAAAGTCTGAAAACTCATCCATAAAAGGAACGACTGAAAGGGCATCAAAATGTACACCGACTTCAGGAAAAAGCAAAGAACTGATTAAAACCGACGGCTTAGGAACAAAAGTGGTATTAGAGTCATCATGTAGGAATGTCGAATAGACCCATGAGGGAAGGATATTCAAATTTATCTTCAAGGGATTCAATACACCTGCAAGTTTTCCGACATCTGAACAAGAGTCTGGTTCTTGTTTCATTGGATAACTGGGAGATATAGATTCCTTCATTAAGTCTTATTTCTGGGAACTCCATTTCGCTTGTTTTGCTCAGTTTGGCAGACAAGTCCCCGGAGGAGGTTTTCGTTATTTTGTTGGGCCACGGATAGAGTTCTACCGACGGAGGCCCACCTCTCTGTCTTGATTTAGATTTGGGCCACGGATAGCATGCTGCCAACCGAGGGGACCCACCTCTATGTACTGAGGTAAAATTGGGCTGCGGAGGGGGCCCGCCTCTGTGTATGGAGTTAGAGTTGAGCGGAAAATATAATTCGGTTCTGCCCCTACCATTTCCCTTAATCTTAGACAGACTAGGAACATTAGAATCTGACAATGTCATATCATCAGATGCACTTGTAGATTCAACTGAAAACCTTGTTTCTGTCCCCTGAAGTTGAGTTTTAGAAATCTCTGAAAAAATTTCCTCGGAAGTCATATCCTTGACCTCATCTTCATCCTTATTATCAATTTCCTTTAGACATTCTTTAACTTCTGCAAATTATATTTCTAATTGTTGAAATGCTTCTTGAATACTAAATTGTTCAATGTAATCAGAACATTAACATAATGGCACATTGTGGGGCGAACTACATTCAAAAGCATGCATGATTATATTGTGTGCCATGGCTCTGATACCACTGAAGCATAAAAACTTATGCTGGAACAGAAGGACCAATAGCTTGTAGACTTTAATATAAAAATACACACAGGTATTTAATATAATAATTTATTAATATATATAAAATGTGTAAGATGATATAAGATGATTTGAATGTTACAATGAGGCCCTGCTTTTATATCTCAACAAGTGACCTTTCGTGAATGGGCATGTCTTTTAGACATGCCGTTTCACTTAATTTAATGACTACTTAACCTATTTAATATTTAATTATTTAATATT
This sequence comes from Pinus taeda, assembly GCA_000404065.3. Classification (NCBI taxonomy): domain Eukaryota; kingdom Viridiplantae; phylum Streptophyta; class Pinopsida; order Pinales; family Pinaceae; genus Pinus; species Pinus taeda. The sequence continues at coordinate 162,887 of APFE030968850.1, forward strand.
TACATTAATTTTATTTATGTCAATTGTTATGAATTGTATTCATAACAAATGATGTGTGTATGGTTTGGTACTCATTTGCTATATGTCTATATACAATTGTTATGCATGTATGGTCTTGGTAATAGTTTGAATATTAGGTCAAAGATGCCTTGTGAAGTCACTATATGCAATTTAGGTCATCATGATGCTATTGGTTGTTATGACGCTAATGTGTTGGCTGAGATAGAGCAGAAGATGCAGATCATTATAATGAAGTTGCAACATTGGACTTTGGGGTAAGAGTATATCATCATATCAGTATTGCATTTAAGCATGCAGGTATGTAAGTTAAGAATTTTTATATGCATTAGGTTTATGTACATGTCTTTTGATGTTATGGTTACATTCATGATACTTGTTGGTTGATTAGTGTAGTTATATACACGTGTTGGATAGTCAAGAATGATGGTAACATGTAGTTGTATGCATTTCTATTGTTGTTTTATATTAGATAACCCGATGATTATGCTATATGTTGTTGATGAGTATGTTATAGGTTAACTTGTTGATTTTTATATGACAGTTAACCTGACGATTCCGTTTTATGTTTTTTATGAGCATGATATAGAGCTTATTGTTGTTATATGTTATTAACTTGATGATTAGGGTCATTTCATTGAGATATTGATGTCGTAATTTGGATTGGTCATATGTGTGATGGTTATATTCATTGCATTGAAGATCTTGATGTTATATGTATTGTGTTAACTTGGTTTGGCCTATGCAGATGGTTATGGTTGCGATACTCAGGTATGAGTTGACATATTTGTGATATGGTGTCATACTATTCTAGACTGATTATACATATGTGATTATTATGCATGAACGACATATGCTTATGAGCTTGTCATATGAAAATATTAGTTAGTTACTGTTATGGATATCATGATTTATGTTGACATGTTTTAAAGTTATATCTCGCTAACTAGATTGATTACGCAGACAAGATAGCCTCCCCTGAGGTACACTAAGGTGTGAGTTTGCTTATGTATTATACTTGGTGTTTCATAGTTTATTATGTTGTTTATTTGGTATTTGATTGTTTGGTGCCTATTAAGTCATCTAATTGATTTATATAACATGGTATGTTTGCAAGTGGTTGAATGATTGATGAATTTCTTAATATGAGTATGTGTTCAAATGATTTGTTTTAAGATTATTGTACTAACATGTATGTGTTGAGACAGTTGATATGTACTTGAATGTAGTTGATGGTTGTAGCATTATGTCTAATGACTATGGATTATAACATGATTGTTTGTAAAAGTTTATTTCAAATTGATAAATATGATTGTCTTGATATTTTGAACGTGTGGTTGACATTTGTAAGCATGATGCACAGAGTTGCATGGCAAGAGAGGCTGCCATGAAATCTTGAAGAAGGCTCAGGTTGAGCTTTCCCTAGGAACCATGGGAATTGAGTCATGGTGTTTGTTGTTAGTCTTGTGCTTTTGGTATTTTATGAATTGTTGAGCTTGATTTGCGACTTTGTTTATGTCTAGTGTATAGCCATACCACTTTGTTTGCGGAGTCATGTTGTGATTGATTTTTACGGTCTTCTTCTTGTTTGTTTCTTATCTTGCCTTTTATGCTTTGAGCCTTGGGAATTGGTTGGGAAAGAGGAAAGTTACTGTAGCTCAAGGAGAGCTATGTGGTACCCAAGAGGCGATGTAAGACTCAGATGGAGCTTGGTGTATGAGTGAGTGCAGCAAAAGGTAAGAATATGACAGTCGGTTGGACTGGTTGGGTCCATTGTGGTAAATGGATAGAAGTAGTGCAGACATGAGAAAGGTAACTAGAAAAGCTAATGTAAATGGATCAAAGATGTCATATGCTTTGGCTATGTTTGGAACTATTTCTCTAAATGCCTATGCATAAATAAGGAATTTCTCTTAACCTAGACCTTATGTTATCTGGTAATTATTTTTTGATCATGATTATGTTGAAGTTTATATATGTATACATGTATGAATGTATGTCATTGTCTGACAGAATCATGATTGTTTTATGCTAACATTTATATATGTATGTATGTATCCATGTATTTATGTTATTGTCTAACAGGGTTGCTAGGGATCATTCTTGTGGAGGAATGATTTCTTATGCAGGAGAATGACATGAAGAGGTTCCTGGTCTTACGAGGAATCAATTGGGAAGAGTAGTCACAATAAATATATGAGGTCAGTATCATGTGGATATGATTTGAATTTGTTTTTAATAAATTAATAACCTAATATGACAGTTTAAATATTATTTTTCAAAAACTAGTAATATTTGGTTTTAATAAATTAAATTTAAATATTATTTTTCAAAAAACTAGTCATTTAATATAGCATTACATTTTAATAAATTTAATAAATTAATAAACTAATATAATTATTTAAATATTATTTTTCAAGAATAGTAATATTTGGTTTTTAATAATTAATTTAAATATATTTTCAAAAACTAGTTGTTTAATATAGCCATTACCTATTAATATATTTAATAAATAATGAAGTAATATCATTATTTAAATATTTTTTTCAAAAACTAGCCATTTATTTAGCTGTCACATAGTAATATTTTAATAAATTAATAAACTAATATCATTATTTAAATATTGTTTTTCAAGAACCAGTAATATTTGGTTTTAATAAATTAATTTAAATATTATTTTTCAAAAACTAGCCGTTTAATATCGCTGTTACCTATTAATATTTTTAATAAATTAATGAAATAATATCATTATTTCAATATTTTTTTCAAAAGCTAACCATTTAATATCGTCGTTACTTAATAATATTTGTTTTTAATATGCTAATAAATTAATATTATAATTTAAACGTTAATGTTCAAATATAGCTGTTACTTGAAATAATGTCTCTACATTGCTCTCTATTTAAGTCATTGTCATGGTCTGCCTCTTCATCTGGTTCTGATGATGAACCACACTTGTTAGTTCAAAACGTGTCGGCCAAAAAATTATCTCGTGTGACTTCTATTGAAAGACTTTGTTTAATTGTATACTTGTATTATGCCTATGTTTATGTTATTACGGGTCATGTTGAAGCATACATCAGCAAAGTGAAGGCAGTGTGGTTTGCGACATGCTAGGGTAAGCATGGATAAGACACAGGAAGTAAGGTTTCTTGGTAAGGACATTATGGTTTTGGATGTGTGGTACCATTATTTTGCATATACTATATATGTTGTACATGTTTCATATATGATGTGTGCACATGTGGTATTGTGTATACATTACATGTGTAGATGTTATGTATGCAATGTTATGTATAGGATGGTACAAATAGGGTTGTGCAAATATTGCATATGGGGTGTTGTATACATATTCTACTATCTTCATGATGTATATGTGGCGTGTGTACATATGGTGATATGTACATGTTGGATATGCAGTGTTATGTACAAGTGGTGTTGCGTGCATGTGGTACAATGATGCTATGTACATATGGTGTGGTGTGCACAATTGTACGAGTGGTGCTATGTGCATGTGGTGTTGTGTACATGTTGTACAAGAGGCGCTGTGTACAAGTGGTGTTGTGTACATCTCTTGCATGTGGCGTTGTGTACATGTGGTGTCGCGTATATATCGTGTGTGTGGTATTGTGTACATGTGGTATTGTGTATACGTTGTACAATGGTGTAGTGTACATGTGGCGTTGTGTACACATTGTGCAAGTGGCGTCGAATACATGTGATGTTGTGTACATGCTATGCTAGTGTATTGTACATGTGGTACAATGTACATGTTGTACATATGGTACTGATGCATGTGTGTTATTTTGTGTATGTCATACATGTTGTGTTGAGGGCATGTGATATTATGTATGTGCATCATGTAGTCATGGCATTGTGGCATGTGTACTCATTGTGTGGTACTCTATGTAGGTACATGTATTGGGTGGTACTTCACATCGGGTATAGATGGATGCAATGTATTGCATATACTAGGTGTAGGTGTATGTGTTATATGTCAGGTGTAGATGCATGTATTGCATGGTGTGGTATGCCGTGTGGTTGTATATGTTCGATGCACACTATGTGTCTATGCACATGGTTGAGGAGAAAGCACTTGGAGATTGTCAAGTGTGGCAACTGATCTAGAGTGCATATGGGATAAAGAAAAAGGCAGAAGTAAGGATTAATGAAGGACAGGTATCGGTATTGTATTTTAGTTTTATTATGCATATGACTTATGATTTTGGTATATGATGATTATATGTGATTTATGATTTTGATTTATGATGGTTACATGTGATTTATGGTTTTGATTGTTATGTTTGAGCTAACCTGATGTGATATTTTTATACATGTTGACTTGGTCAAATATGCTAGTTTGACTTGTTGTGACAGGAAGCAAACATGATTGCAAATGTACCGTATTGACGAGCTACCAATGAGGTATGATGTGAATTTATTTTAAAACTGATGGAAGCTATGTGTGTGGTACAGGAATCATGAACATGCCCAGTTGGGTAGTTGAAATCAACCACAAGAATTAGCATCTTGATATGGTGGTTTGGTGGTTGCTTATGGTGGTTTGGTATTTGCTTTATGATGGTTTAGTATTTTATTTATGTTGGTTTGGTATATGCTTTATGGTGCTTGATATATGCTTTATGATGGTTGATATATGCTTTATGATGATTTGATATGTGATATGATGTTTTGATATATGCCTTATGATGTTTTGATATATGCTATATGATGATTAGTGTATGGTTGATATATGTTTGGTATATGATTTGGAATATGTTTTGGTATATATATTTTGATGATGTTGTTATATGTACACCCGTGTATGGATGTAAATACCGTAACGAGCTATGTTATAAAGCTCCACTATGGGGTATGTTGTCATGTTTCCATGATGTTTTGATTTTGAGTAGATCTTTCATTGTAAATATTGCAATGAGATATGTTATAAAGCTCCATGGGCAGTATGTTTTGTTTTCAGAAGTCTTGTTGGTTATAGGTGTCATTAAACACTAAGGATGGTGTTCCCCCAAGGGGGAGGGTTCTGTAACAGCCTTGGTGAAAATTCCATGTAAAAATATATAAATACCACAGATGATGGGACACGTATTCGAAGCTGAATGTTGGGAAATACATCCTAGGGGATGTTCATTTGATTGTTTATGGTTAAGGAAATTGGCAAAGGCAATGGCTAAGGCATTAAAGAGGAAAAAAGGTATTTTGGCACATTTATTTATGAAAATAATGGAAATTAGGAGAAAAGGAAGATGAAAGGTCACATTTTGCATGTGAGGAGGAAATTGAAGGAAAATAATGGAAAATGAAGAAAATAGAGGCCTCATTAATAAAATGGCTTATGAGCATCAGTGGGCAAGACTTGGTCAGTTCAGTTTTGGAGCTCTACTCATTATTCTCTCTCTTTCATACTCTTGGACACATAGATTTTTCTTGGAGTACTTTGGAATTGGAGCAAGAAAAGAAAAGAAGGTAATATAAAGCAAGGATCAAGTAGGGAAAGGCAGGATCAAGCGGCTACAATAGGCTTCATTGCAGGTATCAACTTGCATGTGTATTTTCCTTGCTAGATTTGGCATGCATGGGATTGCATGTGTTTCTTTTCTACCATGGCATGGGTTTTGCCAGGTGTGACAGTATTTTCAGCCTAGCCTTGCCATTTCCTGAAAGCTTTGATGAGATGGGTTCTCTCATGCATTTTTTGGTGGATGGTCGGATTGGATTTGAAGCTGAGTGGGGTGGATATCCAAATTGACAAACACATGGTGGTAGTGGTCCCTGAACCAGGTTGAGGATGCACGAAGCCACTGGCCTAGTAACCCCTGAACTGTGCAGTAAATCTAGATTGTGTGCCTCGGTGGGCCTAGGAATCCTTGCCGGTGAATGGCAGGATATACAGTAAAGCCAAGAGGTGTATTTTCTCTCTATTTGGCCTAGTGATTCTGGGATGGAATGCACAAAAAATCCTGGAGAGTATGTCTCGGTGTAGGGCCTAGTGATCCATGGATCAAACTGCAGATGCACGGTAAAGCCTGAGAGACTAAGAGGCACTCAAATTCCTCACGGTGTAGGCGGAGAACTTCGGTGGCATCCAGATTGATTGGTGTTTTTTGATGTGTTCTATGAGTCCCACATTCATTGTTGGAATATGGCATGGGGGTGATTGGCTGAAGAGAGACTTGGCTCAGCCAATCTATGGTCGAGTGGAATGCGGTAGTCCCATCACCGGTTGGTTCATTGCATTATATGAAAAATTCATTCCTTTGATTTTCATGTGCAAACGTTTTATTGTATTTTTGTTCCTATTTTGTTGTTTATATGCACATTTGCCTCGGAGGGTGTTACACTTTGTGTCAAAAAATTGGATTTGGATAAGATTTATGTTGTTAGAAATCTCTCAGTAAGAGGAAGATGCCAATAGTATTAGAAATGAATTTTAATGAGGGCAAAGGAAGAAAAATTTTGATAACACCATCTCCATAAAGTAACCATAGAGGTTTGGCTTGGATATCCTACAACCTTAATCATGTCTTAAGGGGTTGGGTATGTTACAATGGCAAAGTGTTTCCTTAATAGTAGTGTCCCCTAGTCATTGTGGCATCCTTTTAATACTCCAATAATGGGGGATGCTTGATGTCACTTATATAAAATAATTGACTCTAATCGCACCAAACTAGTCAGATGGGGATCTCCTTGCAAAGTCTCAATAAAATCCTAATTATTTATTCTAAATCAATTCCTTCTAACTGAATTTTCCTTACGATGTTTATTTTTGACTAATGTGTGTTTGCCTTTGAATTTCTCTCAATTTCATAATCTTTTAAAGTTCACATAATCTATTTTCTTACTGGAATGAGGACCTTACAAATCTTATTTTTATTGAGTTTGGCACCAATTGAAGCATGTGCCATCCTAGATCTTTCTTATATCCAATCTAATTTGGGTTAACTCAACTCCCACATAGATCTTTACCCAAACCCATCCATCAATGAAAGACATGGAATATTATTTTGCATTTGTTCTTTGTTTATTTATATGACATGACCCATTTGTGTGTAGCTTATGCAACATTTAAAGCAAGGTTGGCTACTTCCTACCTCATCCACATTAATGATAATATCATTAGAGAAAATTTAAAACCTAAAATGGGCATCCTATAAAACTATAAATTAATAAGAGTGCATGTCACATCATACTATATTATAAGTGTTATCTAGTAAAAGTATATTAATATTTTCTTATGGTATAATTATATTGATTTACATTTATGAATTTTTTTTTTTTAATTCACAAATTCAAATTTGAGCATATACAATTAAATAATAAAATATCAAAATGTTTAAAATTAGATTAATGTTTTTTGTTTGTTTGTTAAGATGTGTGAGGCCAAAGATGACTCTATGCTTAACTTTGGGTTTGAGAAATTGTGACCTAAGGGAATATAAGTTGTCAAAATCCCTTGGAGATTGCACCCAACCTAGGCCACACCAGCCTTTAACACAGTTAGATTTTTTTCCACGAAATTTAAAATTAGTGACTTTAACATCACAAAATGCCTTAATAAAACAACATTACCATCCATTCTATACCCATAAACAAAAATTATATTAATAATTTTATTTAATACCTACAAAACTAATATTTATATATAATATTACATTTAAAACTTTTAAAATAAATCAAAATATAATAAATATAATAAGCATCGAATAACGTAATTTATTAAGTAGTTACAGAACAATCGACTCTAATCGTTTTAGATTAAATCTATGTGAAAGGGTGAACTTCAATTAACATGTTTTAATGTAAGGAGCATAAATTCTTGTGTTTATTTATACGAGTAGATGTTATTTAAATGTATCAGGTAAGAACTATAAAAATAGGTGCCCATTTAAAAGCATAGGGTGTTTTGTATTGATTAAATGTGAAATTTATTTTTTCCTGTTTATTTTTATTTTTATTAAAAGATGTGTGATGTATTAAAATATTTGAATTATTTATCGATATATATAATTTAGTTAGGTATAATTTGTATGTTTATTTTTATTTTATTAAAATATGTGTTATGTATTTAAAATATTTGAAATATATATATAATTTAGATAGGTATTTTTAATTTATAGTTTTAAATTAACTTTGAAGTATTTTTAAAATTATTTTTAAATTATAAATTTATATTTATTAACACATCTTTTTTCTTATAAATTATATTTAAATTTTAAATTTTCATATATTTTATTTTTATATATAAAAAAATAATAATAATAATAATTATTAAGTATTTTTTTTATGCATACATATTTCTTTTCTACATATTGAGAATGTTTGGCTCACACATTCAGATTTCCTCACAAATATTGAGTAATGGTGGAAGGAAGATCTTCACCTTCAAGGTACAAAGATGTTCCTGCTTCACTGCAGACTCAAACATATTAAAGGCAGACTCAAAGAATGGAACAAAACAGAATTTGGTAACATCTTCAAAGCTAAAGGAGAGGTGGAAAAGAGATTAAAGGAAATAAACTAGATTCTTATCACAGAAGGATACACAGATGAAAGGAAAGAGATGGCAGAGTCACTCCAGCAGGATTGGGACAATAGATGCCTTCAAGAGGAAATACATTGGAGACAGAAATCCAGAGAGTACAATGGATCAAAGAAGGGGAGAGAAACACCAAATTCTTCCACAGATCCACCATAGCTCACAGAAACAACAATAGAATTGTGAAACTTATAGATCAGCATGGTGTAGAGAGAAACACTCATGAAAAAATGGAGAAAGTTCTACTCCAGCATTTTCAGAAAATTGCTGAGGAAACCCCGCAAGATAGATACCAGTTTACAGAAAAATTCACTCATTACATCCCTAAATTGGTCACCATAGAAGATAATTTCAATCTCAATAGACCAGTAACAATGGAAGAAATTGAGGAAGCAGTGAAAGAGATGCAAAATGGGAAAGCACCAAGCCTGGATGGCTTCAATGTGGACTTTTTCAAAGCTTGTTGGAAGATAGTGAAACAAGACATCCTAGAGGTAGTGGAAGACTCTCGGAGATTTAAGAAAGTCTTAAAGGCACTCAATGAATCTTTCATAGCCTTAATCCCCAAACAAGAGAAGGCCACCTCTCAAGATTTTGACCTATAGCATTATGCAATGTGATCTACAAAATTATATCCAAAGTCATTGCCAGTCGTCTTAAACCTCTCCTCCCAACCCTAGTGTCAGAGGAACAAATAGGCTATGTGGAAGGAAGAAACGTTCTAGATAATATAATACAAGCACATGAAACAGTTCATTCACTCATCGCCAACAAACAGGCTGGAATGATAATGCATCTAGACGTAGCAAAGGCCTATGACAAACTTAGTTGGTCATATGTTAGAGTAATTTTAAAAGCCTATGGCTTTAATCACGATTGGATAAAATGGGTTATGGCGCTAGTTACCACAGCCAACTGTTCAATTTTGCTCAATGGAGCTCCTTCCAAAACCTTCAAGCCTTCTAGAGGTCTAAGGCAAGGAGATCCTCTTTCTCCTTTCCTCTTCATTCTAATGATGGAAGGGTTAGGAAGAGCTATTAGAGATGCTAAGGAGGAAGGGAGAATTCAAGGGCTGAGACTCACTAATGGTGTTGAAATGGTGACACATCAACAATTGTGGATGGCACTATGCTTCAAGGCACATCCACTGTTAAGGAAGCCAAAACATTCAAACAAATTATGAGTGAGTTTGCTAGGGCAGCAGGCAGTGAGGTAAGTCTCATTAAATCAAAATATTCTTCTTCGATACAGATATTTCAATTCAAAGAAATCTTTCCAGAATTTTGGGCTTTCAAAGGGAGACATTGCTTATGAAGTACCTAGGAGTTCCTCTCACTGTCAAACTGCTTCGCCAGGACATCTGGGAGCTCGTTCTTAATAAGCTAAAAGATAAGATCAGCAAATGGACTAACAAAGCACTAAATCTAGCAAGGAGACTAGTTCTCACTAAGGTTGTCCTACAAAGTATCCCGATCTATATGCTATCTACCATTCCAGCACCAGCCAGTGTACTGAACAGTATAAGAAACATTCAGAGAGACTTTCTATGGGGAAAGGTGAAGAAAAGAAGAAATGGGCCCTTGTGGCATGGGACAGAGTATGCAAACCTAAATCCCTTGGTGGCTTGGGCCTTCATGACCCAAGAATTCTAAATAGAGTTCTTGGAGCCAAAATTTGGTGGAGATGGCTGAAAGAAATTAAAGCCCCTTGGGAAAAACGTTGGAAGCACAAATATGCTAGTGAATGGCAGGAGGAAAATCTAATCAGAATGACAGGACATGTCAATGGTTCTACAATTTGGAATAGGGCATGGGAGAACAAAGCCCTAGTCCAAAATCACAATTTCTTGGAGATCAGAAATGGGAACCTAGCTTGGTTCTAGGAGGACAATTGGCAGCGGGAGGACAATCTCTGAAGTGAAGAATTAGCTGACATTCACACTAATACCATCAACAAAGGACTAAAGTGGGTAAGGGACTATTGGGACCAAGCAAGGAATGATAAGAAATGGAGAACTTGGAAACTTCCATACTATAGTGGAATGGGCATGTTGCATACTCAAGCCACAGCCCTTCAAGGTCTTTTAGACAAGAGACAAATCTTAAACTCAAACTTGAGTGATCAACTAAGATGGGGAAAAAAAGATAGGTCTCTTCAACCTTAAGGAAGCCAAAATAATATAGGTATGGCTAAACCATCCCAACATTGATAAGACATGGAAAGAAATCTGGGAAAATCCTCACTGGATGAAAGTAAAATTGTTCAAGTGGTTGGTTCAACAACTCAAGATTCTGACATGGGATAACCTAAGAAAAAGAGGTTTTGTTGGCCCCTCAAGATGTCACTTATGCAGACAACAGGAAGAAACTACAAATCATCTCCTGAACAGATGCACTTTCACCACAACTCTTTAGAATTGGGTTGGAGAAGTCTTTGAGCAAACAAACAGAGATGCTAATGACATCACCACCACTTTGAAGAACTGGAGGAAAAATTTCTCAGATAATGAGATCATAAACTTTGCCTAGATGCTGACCCCAGGATTCTTAATCTAGAATATCTAGAAGGAGCGTAAAAATAGGATTTTCAAGGAGAAAGTGAGTCCGATGAGTAACACCCTCACATTGGTCCTTAAACAACTCAAAGAAACTGTTTATATCCTGGGAGGAGAAGCTACAGGTAAACCTATTGAACAAAGAGAGACAAGAATATTGAAGAAATTAGAGCTCAAGGTTAATCCCCCTCAAGGTTCTATGCATATTATCAAGAAAACCTCAACAGAAAAGTCTTCTTGGCAACCCCCTTCTCATGGTTTTTTAAAATTCAACATCGATGGGGCTTCAAAATGGAATCCGAGAGAAGCGAGTTATGGAGGGGTTCTGAGGGATGAGGAAGGAAATATACAAGTCATCTTCCATAGTCATCTTGGCAAAGCTACTAACAATATGGCTGATCTCATAGCGTTGGAAACATGCTGGGAAATACTGCTCAAGTACAACATTCAAAATGCCATCATTGAGGCTGATTCAGAACTTGTCATTAACTCAGTAAAAAGGGTAAATTTTGGAGCTGCTCCTAAGAAAATCTCAAAACATTGGCACTTCTGCAAGTCTACTAAAGAATCCAAGCGCAACTAAGAACGCTAAGAACCCTCAGGTTGGTGCATGTTCGTAGGGAAGCCAACAAAATGGTAGACTGGCTTGCCAATGAGGGGGTACGAAATAAGCATATTGATATCTGTTGTTGGTGGGAAGAGATAACAGATGACAGGTTGAAGGAGGGATGTTTATCCAGATCCCTTAGCGACCGACAGTAGTATCAGGAAAATCAAGAGACCATTTTGGCTGACCCGGGTTAATTTATTCATAGCGAATCCTAGTGGTAGCAGCTCGGGCGATTCGGTTTTTTGGATGACAGGCAGGATGACGGGTGCTTCTTCTCACATTGGTTTAGGTAGAGTAGACGTAGCGAGTGGTTGGAAACTGGGAACTCTCAGCGGCCTCGAAACTCGGGGTTTTTCTTCTTTATTCGCAATACTGCGTCTAGGGCAGTTTTTCGGTGATCGCAAGCCTTGCAAGCGGGAAGTGGTTTTTCCATTTTGGGAGCGATTCCATTCAACGAGCTCCACGTGGCAGTGGGATCGGATGGAATACTGCCCTCATCGCATGCTATTGTCTAGTGATGTTGACCAGTGCGATATGATCCTCAACTGTCATATCTTGCAAGGCGGATCTACGGATGGGATTGGTCGAGCATGTTGGTGGGTCCATATGGGTAAACATCATGCTTCTAAGCACAACAATATTGGCCATAGCCATGGGATCGAGCGAAGAGGTTCGACGATTGAGATTAAAGATGCAAGTCAGGTAAATGGAGGGAAGCATAATTTTCTTAGCGGGAAACAACGTTTTATACATTCTATAGATTTGCAGGTTTGTGAGTTTTTCAGACATGAAATCTTTAAAGATTGGCACTTATGTGCCTCTTCAGGTCTGACTCTAGATTCTTGTTAGCATGGCTTCTGCAGTATATTTCTTTAGAGAGTTTTGAGGTTTGGTTGTAGGGGTCGGGGCTTTTTCCTTTGGCCTATTAACAGTTAGTATTGGGTTTTCTCCTTAGGCCATAGCTTATCGAGGAATGTTGTATTTTATGTATTTTATTTACTGTTTGATGAAATATAAGGTCCAACTCTTGCTTCAGCGACAAAAAAAGAGTATACATTCTTTTCCCATCTATATATATATATGTGTGTGTGTGTGTGTGTGTGTGTATATATGTATCACTAATTCTATGTAGACACACTTCATATGGCCTACTAACCCCATAGTTTTGTTTACTCTTGCAACACTCATTTCTTTTTCTTTCCTTCTATAGATACTAGCTATAGTGATTCTTTTGCAACAAAACTCTACTATGGTGGATCACTCTATTTTCTATAATTTTGTTTTCTATAAAAAATTGAAAATTTAAGGATAAATTAAAAAACCTTGAAAATAAATACTTGAAATTAAATGCTTACTATGTTACACTAACTTCCCCATATCCCCTTATATCAACCTTCTAAGTGGTTTAGTTAAAATAGGGTTAGCTCAAGGCTTCAAGTATTCATCATTGACCCATTTATTTTCCCTATATCCCCTTATCTCAACCTTCTAAGTGGTTTAGTTAAAAAAAAGCTAGCTCAAGGCTTAAGTATTCATTATTCACCCGTTTCTTTTTCATCAATCAAATTACTTAAATTAGAGTTGTTTCTAATGATTTACATTTCCTTTACCTAATATGAATCCAACCAGTGCATTCATAAAATTCTTTAAACATTTCCAAAAACTTACTATCATATAATAATACAAGGTCTCATTAAACAAATATCCTCATATGTTGATATGACATGTCTTCTATCTTTATCTTTACTTTTTTATCATGTGGTGATACCATGATAAAAGCATGTACTCGTGGAATTCAACCCACTTATCCAATATTTATGGTAACTATTTGTTTGACTTGCGTAGCCTTATTTCAACAACTCCTTCCCGCTTAATGTGGCATCTATGAAGTCCTAAATGTTAAGAAAATGAAATTTTAGTCACCTCAATTAGAGGATTTGGTTTGAACCACACATCCATATATATTATAAATATACATTTTCTCCTTTTAATTATTAAACATAATCATTTTGATGCATGTGTTATAGAATTAAAAATCATCAAAATCAATGCTTAATTGGTATTTTACCTACTAAATCCAAGTGCCTATCTTCCTCAACATGTAAAGAGCACACTTTCTCCATCTTTCGAACCATATTGTGCATGTTAACAAATAATCATTTTGATGCATGCATCATAAAATTAGAATTAGAATTCATCAAGTCAATGTTAATTGGTGAGATACAAAGGCATTTTACGTACTAAAGCGAAGTGTCTACCCTGAGAAGCACTTTAATACCATTAGAATTACCCTGAGAAGCACTTTAATACAATTAGAATTAAAATTCATCAAGTCAATTTTAATTAATGAGATACAAAGGCATTTTACATACCTCAACATTTGAGGAGCTCTAGAACAATATTATGTGGTTTAAGAAAGATAAATCAATAAATAAATTAATCAAGATTTTTTTTGTTAATAATAAAAAATCTTATTTGGAAATCTTAATTTATTTGGAAGTTAAATTGAATTATCAAACATACATATATGTATATATTATTTAGGAATTTCGTATGTGTCTTCTATCATTTATGTTTGTGTTCAATTTTTGTTGGTATATTATTAGTAGTATGTTTGTCAAATCAGGTTTTATATTTGTATACCCATTTACATGTAAAAAATTTCAACTCTATTTAGGTATTTTTTTTAATTGTTTCTCTCTTGGTCATAATGCCATCATCCACTCACCTTCACACCCCTAGTATTGTTCTCATGTTGCCAAAATCCTTAGTTGTCAGCAACTTTTGGTCAACCTCAACCTTCATTTCTAGCTCACATGGCTACTCTCTATGTATGTGGGCTCGTCCATTACTCAAAATCCTTACATCGACCTTCAATACCAAACCACGTTACAAAACTGCAGTGGAATATTGATCTACACTATGTAACTAGCAACTAGATTTCATTAAAGCTCTTGTAGTTATTATCACCACCATTACCACTTTTTCCACGTTTGGTGTAGGGATCTTTGCTCTTGCTCCACACACACACAAAATAGATATATTTTTGCTTAGTCAAGAAATAATGTCAAATCCAAATTCTTAGAAAAGCAATAGCTAATAGCAAATTCATCCTTAGTGGACTATTTTAATTACCAAATATTTCAACTCCTAGTTATCTGTAAAGAATGTAAATGGATTTTCCAATAACGACTGTTAGAAATATTGTAGGGAAAAGATAATTTCTAAGCATTCTTTTTTTGTTGTAAAATAATTCGATTTAGCTTTATTAAATTTTCAACTGGCATATGCATTTGGATAATGGATTATCTCGTCACTTGGTTGAGCCAAAATGAACCCAACCATGAAATTCAAGGCATCAACATGAACATGAAACTATTTTCCCCAAACGAGAATTCTTAGTGTCAAAGCTTCTAACAATTTCCATTTAAGTAATTCAAACAATGTGTTGCAATCATCAATCCATATGAATTCAACATCTTTACAAAGTAGGTTGTCGATGGGGAATGTTATGTCAAAGTAATGAAGAATAAATCCTCTATGCTATCTAGTGTGATCTAGGAATATTTTTATCTATTTCTAATTGACCAAGGGTTTAAGATAAAGAATTACTTTTATTTTGGTGTTTAAGATTAATAATTACTTTCATTTTGGTCATATCAACTTTAATATTGTCTTTACATATGACATACCCTAGTAGTATTCCAATTGGGGTAGCAAAAATACATTTTTTAATAATAAGGGAAAGGACTATTTGTATACATATTTACAACATCATTCTAAGCCAATGTATGTTTTCCCTTAGTGTGTTGTAAACTATCCATTCATCAAATTATATGACCATGGTTTTATAGATATATACTTGGAAAGGTTTTAAAACTATCCTTGAAAATAATGTTGGTGCATTCTTTAATCCAAGTGGTATTAAATGGCATGTGAATGAATCAAATTATGATACACAAATTATTTTTTATTGATACTTTGCGATAATAAGTGCTTGATTGTACCATAAAACCCCATTGATAAAAGAGTATCATTCATGTCCTGTGAGTTAGTTTATAATCTTGTTGGAATCAAGGCATAGTAGGTGGAACAAAAAACCCTGATATGTCTGATGGAGGGGGTGTGGCCATACCACATTTTGTAAGGAGTCTTGTTTCAAAGAGCATGTGATGTACATATGTTCTCTACA
>APFE030968855.1:0-17501 GCA_000404065.3 Pinus taeda
AGTGGCCAGTCAAAATGTCACTACTATCTTATTGGCAGCATCACAATATGAAAATACTGCTGCTAATCATACTTGATGGATGGCCCAACAATTCAATCTGGACCATGCCATGTTTAAATTGTTTGTTGCAGAATAGAGAATTATTCCTGTCCAAACAGCTCAAGCTTGGCAGATGACTATCTAGGTAGAGAAATGAAAGAGCCCAACTGCTTAATCTGGGTCCTTGGAAGAGATGAGGGTAGATTTAGATAGGAGGGCAGTCAAAAGAAAAGAGGATAATCAGGGTTTGCTGATCTAAGTGCACCCAGTTAAAGTGAAGAAAAAATGTTAGGATTATTATGCTGGGTAGGTAGTGTGAGGTTGCAGAAGTAAAATTCCATTACCATATGGCTTATTAAATAAGAACTCATCCCATTCAGGGTATTGACACCATGGCAGAGGTTTGATGACATAACAATGGAAGCATGACTAATTTCCCTTTTCCCCCAAAGATCATTTACTAACACTCCCCAAAGACCTTGGGATCTGCCCAACAGTCTTATTTCACGTCACTCCAGTACCAATTCCAAGTCAAATTCTCAGTTGACTAAAGGAAAAGAAGCCACATTTATTGTGTAAAAATCACTATTCTGAATTCCATTTCTCTAATGTGACTAAGTTTCATTTCATGGGCTTAGCATTTTCCCCTGCATTTTCACCTCACAAAGTCATATTAACAACTAATTTTATTATTTAGCTCCTTAACATTGCTTCCCTTTCCTAATTCTACAATAGCTAATGCAATCCCAAAAAACTATTTAATACCCCACCCCATAGCAATATAGCTATATAAGTTAGTCTTAGGAAATATTTAGTTCATCTGGGACTAATATTAACCCTCCCCCACCCTAAAGACTATGGGTTCTAATTAAACCCTTGGGTAAAATCAATTACCATAGTGCCCTCGGCTCACAAACCCCGTTTTTATCCCTCCTGCGCTAATGTATTCATTTGTAATGTTTGAAATAAACAAATATAAAATGGGCGCACATTATAACCTCGCCAAACCAAAGTCTAAACCCACCCCCGCCATTATTTTTAATGTTTTTTAATTGGCGAGCTCCACAGTTAACCTTCTGCCACCCTGTAACCCCCGCCAGCCGTCCGATCGTCGGCCCCCAGATCCAAGGGTGGGCGGTCATTTTCACCCACAAGCCAACGGATGTTTAGCGTCCGGGGGATTGGCTGTTTTACCACCGTACCCTCGCCATGCGTCGCCTTCCCGGG
Source organism: Pinus taeda (assembly GCA_000404065.3). Classification (NCBI taxonomy): domain Eukaryota; kingdom Viridiplantae; phylum Streptophyta; class Pinopsida; order Pinales; family Pinaceae; genus Pinus; species Pinus taeda. The sequence goes on from APFE030968855.1 coordinate 1,267, forward strand.
GTGTTCGGAGGCCCCTCCCCCGATACCGCTCATGCCGAAAGGTGGTGCGGGGAGAAAACTGGATACCACCCTCCGCCCCGACGTCAGCACCAAGTTATCTTTGACGTCGCCGCCCGCGTTCACGCCCTGCCTCCGTGACATTGCCAGCTAACCCGCCCACGTCCACATCATGCTGCCATGTCCTGTGCCACCTCACCCCCCATGTCAAAGGTCCACGTCATCCTGTCGTACCCAAGACCCGCCGATGACATCATGCTGACATCATCGCCAAAAAGCGCCAAAAGTCCCAAATTTACATAAAACAACACAAAAAGGACCGTTTTATATCATTTTCACTACTTGTTTCGGGAGCGCTGTGCATTCCATTCACGTCGATTTGCCGCCCAACCTAGAATTTGACCGTCCGAGCTGCTGCCACCTGCAAATACAACTCAATTACTCACCATTGTTCCAGCTCAACACCCTCGGTATCGTGAAAACCAGGTATTTTCCCACAGTCAACCTTTTTACTCCTGTTTTCACCATTTGGTCCATTTTTTACCGGCATAAAAGTCTGCTATCACCCACACTGAGCCAATTATGCACCTACTTGTTGTCTGAACTTTCTGGTTAACATCTTTTGCCCACAAAGCTCAGTAAACCCGCGTCGGTCCGCGAAATTCACTTGAAAAATTGGCTTTAAGAGCCCGTGCTGCCAACACAGGTCCTCACAGTTGTTCATTATCTACTCTCACCAAACTCCTCTCTGCAAAAGTCAACCTGCTCAGCTCAAGGACGACTTTATTTTGCCCTACAATTGCCCCACAAGTTTGTCAAGCAAAGATAAAGTCTGTTGAAGCTATGTAATCTCTCCTTTGACACACATTGAAAACAGCTAAAGCCACTGCCAAATACAAATTCACTTTGTAGTCTGCAATAATTGTACTGAATCCTAGCCCCAAGTATCAACACAGAAAAGATTTCAATATGGCTGCCCCAACTGCTCTAAATGTTGCTCCTATCAATGCACCTAACAAGGAACTTGAGGCACTGCCTTTAGTGGACAATGATTACCTCATTCAGGATTTGGTTGGGGACAGAAACCACTTACAGACCTTCTTCCAGCTGAGGAATAGCTACTTAAACAACAGTGACATGTATGGCATCTGGGAGTCAAATTTTCCCATCTATTTCTTGCCTTCTGTAAATATTTTTCCTGAAATAATTCACCTCTGTGCTGAAAATTATGACCCAAGCCTCAGAGCTATCAAGTCTCCATCTGGGAGCATACTCTTTCATATAACTCCTGATTCCATTAATTAGATGCTCAATTTCAAACAGACCCAACTGTTCATCCCTTTTTCCATCAAATACCTGCTGGATGAAGTCCCCAAACTCTCCAGCACTGAGATTGCTAGAATTGCCAAGACCTTCATGAGAGCAGACCGCCAACCTATAGGGCCACCTCCTTTCCTGCATGTAAATTTCAATGAGGTAGGCAAGCTGCTTGTGGACATGATATCCTCTGTGCTAGGTTTCTCAACAAGTGAGCATATTGATGAAACAGTGTTGGTCCTTTCGTCTGCATATAGCATTGGAAAGCCCCCTACTGTCAAATATAACTATGCCAAGTTCATTGCCAATAAAATACATGACCAACTGCTAAAGTTGGACAGGGAGGAAGTATTCAAATATTCATCATATATATATCACCTGTTCATGTACTATCAGTCAGATTGTTTCCAATGCCCCATCAAAAAGCTAGATTCACAGGGTGAAAGGAGGTCTGTTATCTTTTGGTCTTCAGTTTTTCATCAAGTTCAGAACTCTCCCTATTCTTACTGTGAGTTCATTGACCAATTTGTTTATCCAGTCTCATGTCTCTTGAAAAGAACTCCTCCTCCTAGGTTGTCATATGACATGTAGAAAATATTGCAGTTGTCTAAAAATTATAAAATAGGTGATTGGTATCTATACCAAAATCACACTGTCATTAGGATCTATGGTTGTGAGCTCTGTCCTTACAGGCTCCCTAGATATGTACCCATGAGATTGTTTGCCTTGGAATACTATAGGAAACTCATTAATTTAGATCTTACTCATTTTCATAGTGCCAAGAAGAAATCTAACCTGAAATTCAAAGACCATCTAGGCCCCTTTATCATGAACAAGAAAGATGGTTGGCAAGAGGCTGATCAAATACTGGGGCAACAACTCAAACTAAAAAGGAGTTTCTGGTGGGTCCCTTATGACCCTGATGGCTTTATCACTGCTAGAAGAGTCAAGTATAGGTTGTTAGCCTATAAGCATTGTCCAATTCCACAAATTGAGCAATATGCCAACAAAGATGAATGGGTGCCAGGCACATTAATTGAAGAATTTACTCAAGAAGAGATAATGTAGAAAAATGTCAAAGATTTAGAAAAAACTCTTGACTTGGATTCTTTTCACCAGGTGACATTCAAGTTGCCACTCCAAGTTGGGGAAGGCACCTCCACGACTGCAGCTGCACAAACTGCCCAGCAAGTATCTACAATAACAACAGCTACAACAAAGGGAAAAGAAGTGATGGATGCACAACAGGAAACAGAGACAGAACAACCCACCACTTCCAAAGATCAGAGTCAAGGGAAAGCCCCTCTATAGCAAACTGAAACATCACAAATTCTAGTCTTACAAACTCCTCTTAATGAGGAGAGAGGTAAGAAACGGGATAGAGAGGAGCCCACACCTCCAAGTGGGTCAACACAGCAACCAGAAGCCAAGAGGCAAAGAATTGATCCTCAGGCTGAAGAAGAAATTGGTGAAGAAATGGTAGAGAGCCAGAGCAGAGAGAGAGAGTCCAGCCAATAGACTACCACCAGCTCATTCCAGCAAGAACATGGTATGCAACATAGTACATAGGTGTCTTCTTCCAGGCAGTAGGGCAAGCAGCTAGCTGGTATCAAAGGAACTTTCATGGAAATCAAGGCACAAAATGAACTATTAAGAATACAACTTTATGATCAATTCTTGAAAACAACACCCTCCAAGCAACAGAGATTGATGGCAGCTTATGATATCAAGGAGGACAAGATGATTTTTACTCATTTCAAGCCTAAAGTTCAACACCCCAAAACATCTACAGACTACATAAAGACAAACATGGAAGTCCTCTCCAAGGACATACATCCCATGGATCAAATTGAACTGCATAAGAAAATAGGGGAAATGGTCTATGCCACACTTGCAGACAAGGCCATGCTGGCCCATCAGTTAAAAGAATCATTGAAAAATACAAATACTCAATTAGATCTGGAAAGGATGTCCTCTACTGCCAAGGATAACTGAATAAAAACGTTGGAGGACATTATTGTTGATCTAGGACATGATCCTAAGGATCCAAAGGGTATCAAGGCCCTTATGAAGAAGAAGGAAGATTATATTGCTGCACTCAGAAAGCAGGCAAAGCTGCCTGCAACCATTCACCCTCAAACTGCAGAACTTGTACATGAGAAACAGGTTGATGAAACCATGGATTTGCTCCTAAAGATGAATCAAAGAATACTACAGATGGAGGCAGAATTGGAGAAAGCCTTGCAAGATAAACAAGGGGAGTCAACCTCCCAACCACCTCAAACATCTACAACTCTTGACCGTGCTCCTCATACACAAACAGCGGTAGTCCCTCCTACCATTCCAGCACCTACAACGGCTACATCAACTACAGATGCTACAACAACAACAACAACAACAGCACCAGAATCTAGTATGAGTATGGAGGACCTAATGAAAGCTATCAAGGAGCTTGAAATTCAGGTGACAGAGGTAAAAGAGGCCAAAGAAAGGTTGGCCAAATGATAGGCCAGTTATGACAAGTCCGAAATGACAGTGGCCGAGAAGCATAGGGAAATAAAAGCCCTAGAGACCAGAGTGAAGGCCTTAGAAAAAGAACTATCTCTAGACAAAACTCTGGCTGAGATCAAAAAGATTTTGTGGGCCAAAATTGGCCAATCAATCAATGACCAATGGCGATCAATACAGGCTATAGACGAGCAAATTGAATTAATAGGCATGGCTCAATTTGAAATTCAGAAGGCCAGAGCGACATTGGGAATTATGCCTGAGCAGGCCAACAAGATGATTCATTTCCTTAACACTCACACCGAGGAAGAATTGGCAACGCTGGACATACACAGTCGAATAGACACTATCTTGATAGCAAAGAAAGTGTTGACCTTGAGAAATTTCACAGACTCTGGAAAGGAAATGTCAGGAGATGCAGGCAGAAGTAAATGATTTTAGGACAAAAATAACAACATTGCAAAGTAGAGGATTACCCAGCCTAGTGACTGGTGCTGGAAAACCGCTGTCCTGTGAGCAATACACCACCAGAATCAACAATTATGTTGAAAATTAGATTACAGCATCTACCAGCTCCACAGAAGAAGTAGGACCTCCCTCTGGGAAATCTCTATATGATAAATTGGAGAATCTATTTTTTATTGAGCATGAGATTAATCATGTGTTTGAAGTGCCTCCAAATTTCTATAGATATACTGAAGCAGATGAAACACTCATAAAGATAAGGAGACATCAGCTACCTCCAGCTTATTGGTGGCAAGCAATGCTGGAAGTATTGCCCAGGTAATTTTGGTCTACTCTTCCTTTTGTCAGCTTCAGATCTCAGTCATAGTATAGGTCAACAAAGAATCAAACACACAGGTACTACAGAAAGCATCAAGGCAGTGACTCAACAAAGCACTAAGACAACGTGCTCAGCAAACGCAGATTAAAGACGCAGCTACAGCCAACTTTGTTGATCCAAAAAAGTCAAAACTTGTTTGACAAAAGACAGCTGCCATACCAATATTAACTGCTGCAGTTATTTCTTTCATTTACTTCTTTGATAGAGTTGGTGATGTAATTTATTACAAAATGACTCATCATCTAGATATTTTATGTCCTATTTTTGTATATATATCCCCCCATAGAACGTATTGGGGGTCGGTTTTGGTGAATCTCTCTCTGAAGAGCTGCATTGTATATCTCAGACTTTTTGCTAATATAAATTACTGGTGAAGTTCCTGGTCTCTGTACTGTCTGAAGGTGGAAATGAAGGACTGTGTTTCGTTGCAGAATTCCTGTGTCACTTAATGGAACAATAAGTTACTCTGAACTATGTTTTGTCTTTCTGTGTATGCATAAATTTCACATATGTTTCATGATCATAGCAACAGGGAAAAAAAATAGCTTACGACTTGTTTAAATACACCCTATGCTCAATCTCTGTTTCTAAATATGTTTTCTTCAGAATTAGCCATGGATATGAATTCTTAATTGCTCATATTTAAACTAATTCTCTCACTGTGAATACTGTTTAGGAATTCTTAACTGCTCTTAAACAATACTCCCACTTTCTCTCCAAATTAGCATAGTGAAAGATTCTTGACTGCCTTTCACTCACCGATCTCATGCTTTCATAACCCAAATTTAAATAATTGTTCCACAAAATGCCTATCTGGCTTTGCAGCAATATCCTTCCCTCAAAGAAATACTTCAGCAGTACACCATCATAAACTCCATTGCCCAATGGTTCAGACTGCTCTGTGATTTGTAATTTGTACACCAGCCCTGCTTGAATTCACCACCCAATCAAATCTAAAACAAAATCAGTGCATCATAACTAGCCTAAAATCACCCCCAACAATGCTAAACCATAAAGAGAGAGCCCTCTCTGGTTGTACGTAGGCTAGGACCTGTAACTAAAAGACTGGTTAGTGGTTACCTCGACTGTATTCCCTATAGGAAGCAGGGAACAACTTGAGTGATAACAGGGGAGACAAAAATGAAAAACATAAGTCCTTCATCCTTACCTCACTTCCATGGCCTAACTACCGAAAATCCTGATACTTTCTTGTTTGAATTTGTTATTCTCTATCGAACCTATGACTATGCAGAAGATGAGCAGAAGTTGAAGTTGTTTCCTTCTACCCTCAAGGATGGAGCCTTGCGCTGGTTCATGGGGTTACCTAGAGACAGTATCATGACTTGGGCTTAGATGCAGCAAGCCTTTAACAACAAATACCGAGACTATTGCAGGTCAAAGGAAACCAAGGAAGAAATCTTCTGAATGACCATGGGTAGTGATGAATCTTTAGAAGACTATGAAGAGAGGTTTAAACTCAGTTATAAAAGGGCCAGGTGCACACTTGACCCTGAATCTCTGAAGTTGGTTCTACTCAGAGGAGTCCTTGAAGACCTTCTAGATACCCTCCATTTGTTGGCTGGGGGAGACATCTACCAACTACCTTATGATAACATAAAGACTGTGTTTAGAAACCATTCTAGGTCAGCTAGGAAGAGAGGTAGGGGTAGACAACCATTAGCCAGTACATCCTCATCTAGCTCATCCCTTAGAAATGAACTTGAAGATTTCAACAGAGAAATGAGGCAAACTCTTGCCATGCACATGGATACCTTGCATATCCAAAGAGATCTGGCCATCTTTTGTCCCAGGTGCACGAGAGAGCACCCTAGGAACGAATGCCCACTGCACTCTATCGCATCGGGGCTTTTAATCGGATCGAAGAATTTAAGCACAACCTATTTAACAAAAGCCCCGACACCACACTTCCCCAATTACGAAAAGGCATTGAGGCATTTCAAGACTTACACGTACATGGTAAGTTAGTTTGATTTAATATTAAAAGAATTTTTTATTACCCGATCGGGAGATCAGATCAGAAACTTTTCAATGTGCCAAAGTTTGAGAACCTCCATATCCCCGATTCCCCGATTGCGAAAAGTCAAAGGGGAAAGGGGCATTAACCAAGTTTTTAAAAAATTCATGTTTTGTTTCAACTCATTCGTATGAAAGAGTTAAAAGGAAATGGGCTAATGGGGTAGTATTAATATAATATGATAAATAATATTTAATATTAAAATTAATATTTTATAAAAATAAATTTATATTAATTAATTTAATTAATATTAAAATTTAATTTAATTAAAAAATTAATTATTATTTAGATTTTTAATTAAAATTTTTATTTTTAGCCCAGCAACAAAATTTCCAGATTTATGCCAGATTTGACCCATCAACTTTTGAGGCTCATAGATTGAGTTATACTTGGCCAAATGAGGCACAAGACGGCTCATTGGAAAGAGAAAATCAAGGAGAACATTTTTTAGGAGGTTTCACTAACAGATTTAATCATTTATTGGGTCAAAAGTCAGGCAGAAAATCAAGCTCCGAATTTCTAAAACAAAATCAATTTTCTGAGTTATTTTCTGCATTTTCATTTGGCCAAACCTCTTCTAATTGCGGATCCATTCGTCAATAATATCCTTGGCCAATTAAATTATCCCAGGCCTCAATTGAACGCTTATGTTTTATTTTCAATTATTTATTTAAATAGAATTTGATTGGATTTGATTTAAATGCCAACGATGCCATTTTGATTTTATTGTTGCATTTTAATTTATTTTGATTTCTTCTTGCAGGAAAACAGTAGAAGAGATATGGAGAAAATGATTTCAATCAATGAGAAGGCTCCAACAATTAAAGATTGGACTTTTGAACAAATAAAATTGTATTTAGCAGATTTCTCTTCAACAAACTCTCCTCTCCAAAATTCCTTTGCAAATAGTATAAATAAGAGATTGCAGAATGTAATTAAGGGGCTGCTCTCCTCTGCAATTCTAGACTTCTAAAAGCACTACTGTAATAGGAATTTAGAGTTGTAGGAGGGAGGAGAGAAAATCTGAGATCTGGGGATTATTGAGGATTTTTCCTTTGTATCTTGAATCATGTGTGAGGGGCAGAGTTTGCACTACTGTGGCTCTAGTTTTGAAAGCATAAGTTCAAGCAATGTAAAGGACTGTTGGAGACCGAGGTCAGAGAAATGGATGCAATAAATTGGTATTTCTAATACTATTGTTTCAAATATCAGTTTTATATTTATGGTAATAGGAATGTCTCAGTTTATTCATGTTTGTGCACTATTGTCAATATGGGTAATTTGTCTAAATGTTGTTATTATGTATCTCTGCTCTTATGAATTAAAATCTGATTTCTGAGTAACTATTTACTCAAAAATCTATCTTATAAAACTGATTTATTGAATGGTAATGTGTTGTGAACTATTTCCACATATTATTGTTTAATTATTGGATTTACTGATTTGATAATCAATATCATTTATGTGAACTATTTCCTAAGTGTTGTTGGTTTATTATTTTAGTTAAAAGGTCTCAATAGGATGTGTTTTGATATCCATAATATCAGTTAATTGAACTACTTCATTAACTGGATATTCATTATAAACAAGGCATATTTAAATCCCAATACTTTAATTATCTTGCTCTTAGTTGGGTTAGATCTATATCTACTTAATTAAGATAGGATTTAGATTATTTTCTTTTGCTTGCATTTAGAGTAAGTTCTACATTCTTTTAAGTCCTCTCCTCAAAGAGGCAAAATTTTAGTTGCAGCTTGGCTGAAGCCAAATCAGCTTAAGAGTCATTCTCTTGCCTGATTAGCAAGGAGAAGTGATCTGATATCCTTGTCTATTGGTAGGTAAAGATACATCATAAACCAATAACAATAGGGAGAAGGTAACTGGACCTAGTTAAACCAGTTGGAGCCACCACACCAAATAGAAAAGGTGCTGCTTTAAGGTCCGGACCGGGTGGTTATCCCCCATTGTTGTTGCAACGATTTTCGAGGCATCAACATTTTTGACGTTAGAAGGAGGGCTTGGGATTTTTTGTCTATTGGAATCCTTTCAATTTAAATATTTTATTTATTGTGATGACTCCTCTTAAACTTCCAATTTGGAGTTGTATCCATGGACGTGCATCCTCCAATACTCCACCCGAAGTGGTAAGACTCTTGTCTCAGGTGAAGTTCAATGGTAAGAGAAATTCTTATGCTTTTAATCATGTCTTTCAATTTATTTAAAATGTATCAAATTATGATTTTCAAGGAATTGATGAAGGCATCTTAGGCATAATTTTTACTCTCACATTTGCGGCAAAAGCCAGAAGCTGGTGTAGAACTCTTCCAGTTGCTTCAATCCACAACTGGGATCAATTTGTTTCAATTTTCATTTGTAAATTTGACGGCTACGATTATAAACAGGTATGTGATGAAATTGAATATCTACGAAGGTTTGAAAATGAGTCTGTTAATGCTTTTAATATTCAATTTCACTTGAATTGTTTAAGATTTAAAGATGAAGATAAACCTATGGAAGAAGAATCACTAAATTGGTTTAAATATATTTGTTCTCTTCCTCCCATTCCCAATCAATATGAAATTAGTTCAAGTTTTGTTTCATCCCCTTCTAACATAAATGACAATTCCAATATGGATGTGCAAATAAATTGTGATGAAGTGGTTTCACAAAGCTTGAAAAATATTTCTATTCAAATGCAAGAAGACAACATCAGCAATTTTGAAGAAAGAGCTGCCTTGGAATCTGAAAATTACTCTGCGGTCAATTAAGAAAATCAGATCGCAAATCAGCAAGTACAAGCAACAATCAAGGTAAATAATAACATGCAAATTGCTGTACAAATTTCTGAATTTTTCCATGATGAGCTAAGGCCGAAATCAGAGCAGCAAAGCAGCATTCTTCAAGAAAGCATGAACACACAAATGAATGATCTGCAATCTGAAATTTACAATGAGCATAATGCACAAGAGTTCTCAAACAGAGACAGTTTTAAATGCATTGTTTCAGGTTCACATTTTTCCCTTTATCCTGATATTTTTAATGATGGTAATTTTTCCCCTCTTGGTATTAATGATATTTTAGAAATTAAAGAGGATGATTTAAATGAATTACCAATAAATTTTTATCGAGATAAAGAAACAATTGTTGATCATTCTTTTACCATTAATGAACATGAAATTCTTGTTCCTCCTTGTTTTGATATATTGGATAAGATCGAAGGGAATTCTAGGGAATTTTGTGAAGTCATTTATAATAATTACTCTGATATTGAGGATGTTGACTTCTATTCCTCTCAAGAGAATCCTCATGAGAAAATTCAAATAACATCTGTGAATGAGGAACGCTTCAATTTAGAAATTATTCCAACCTATCCTCATTTTAGAATAACAAATTATCTTCATGATTTCACCATTCAAGAAAACATTCCAATCTATGATTCATATCATAATCAAACTCTCATTCCTACTCATAATCATAATTCATTTTCTAGTTCACAAGTTGAAATTCGAAATTACTCAAATTCCATAATTTTGGCCAATCCTTGTGAAAAAGAAATCATTTCAAAACAATCCCAATTGTGCTGTAACATTAGTTGTAAAAATAGTGATTTGATTTTAGTTTTTATTTCACACTTATTTTGTTTAAATTTAGATTTATTTTTTGATTTTATTTTTCAGAATTCTAACACTTTATGCTGCCATATTGAGAACCTTACTGTCAAACACTCAATTAATGAATTGCCTTATTGGGAAATTGAAGTTTCATGTTATAACCATGAACATCAAAAGTTGTTAACATGTCAATATCAATTGATGTTCATTTCTTATCAAAAGCTTCTATTTCCTCAAAGACAATCTCAACTAGAGGATATATTTTTACAATCTGGCTAGCATTTTAATTCAATTAATAATTTTCAATTGTATTTAACAGATTTCCATTCATTCTTCATTAATTCTTTTGAAAAATATTTGAAAACTTTTTCGTCATGGGAGATTGCTAATAATTTAACATTTGTATATAACACTAACAATTTTTTCCAGGCCTTTGAATTTAAAACCTCATCTTCACAGTTTGGCTTGTTATCTCTTCCTTTGAACATTTCTCAATCCTTAATAGAAATCCATCTAGATTTCTATGATCCAATTGGTATTTAATTGGAAAGGAAATTTCAAGAGAAGGAGATTTTAATTAAGTTGCTAACAATAACTGTAAATTCTACTCACATATTTAATTTCCTTAGTTCAATTAGATTTGTATTTTTATTACTAACATTTGAATCGTACATACATGCGGGAATAAAAATGAGAGAATGGTTACACTGGAAATATGACCATACATAGTCATTTCCATGTATATGGTTAGAATAGGAGTATAATTAATTTAGTTAGTTTGTTTTTAACAGTTTTGTAGATTAAAAAATAAAACAAAGCAATCAGCCTTCTCATGCATGTTCACTGAAACATTTTCTCCTTATCAGAAAGTTTTAATTCTTGCTTTCCTTTTAAAATTTCATGCAGCAATACCTCTACTCTGTTTATTTTGAATAATGTCTTGATTAAATTCAATTGAGGTTGCACTTGGCATCGATCGCCTCAAAGCCACTTTTCTTCATTTCGAGATTTCCTTCTAAGATTTTCTTTTGAAATTTATATGATAAAGGTTGAGGATATAAGAGCTTCATCATCTCATTATCCCATGAAATGTATGACTGTCTATGATAAGCTTAATTCTGACTCAATCATTAGTAGTCAGTCTAATCTTTTGCGGTAATCATATGAAATTCATATTCCTCGAAATTTGTTAAGGATGTCCATTCTGCTGTGTGCACACCTTCAAATCTGTTTTGATATTTTTCCACAATTAGTGGCTTTATCCCATTCTGATATTTAGTTGATGCTGTAATACGCATCATATTTATTTACTAAAGGCATTATTAAATAGTTGCTATAACAATATAGATTCTTCTCAAGTTATTCAGAATAAGCAGAGGTAATAAATTGTTGTTTCAATTCAAAAGGGAAATCTATTTTTATATTTATTTCTGGTAAAGTTTATATTTTCTAAACATGAATAAACATATGTTATTTACACTGATTGCACACTTAAATTTAGAATAAATGATGAGATGATTTTGAACAAAGTCAAAATTTTGATAAATCAAATGAAGAATTTGAAGATTCATAAGGTAAAATTTGCAGACAATTTCCTTCCAAGTACGCATTTGCAAGTTCGTCCTCATCTCTTTTTAGTTTCTCTTTTCCTTAGTTTATTTTTGATTCGTGTTCTGTTTTATTTATAGGTTTTCACTTGTCTTCAGAAACTTGAAGTAAGCAGTAAACCCATTTCAAATTTCCAATAGGTTCAGGGAAATTTTACTTTTGATTCATTAGAATTTAGGCATTTTTAACTTTGCTTTTATTCACTTAGAAAATCCAATTTAAATTTCAAGGAATATCATAAGACCATTCACATCATAAGATTTCATCGGAAGTAGTTCTTAGCTTTTCTTTTGATAACAAATTGCTTAATAAAAGATCTCCGATGTATTACTTCGCTCATATGTCATATTGCATTTCGCATATCAGAGGTTTGCAGTTGAATATACTTCCATTATCATGAAATGCCGATCTCCGATAAACGACTTTACCGATATTGTCATGACCACATAATTCCGGACCCGATATGAAATTCAAATCAAATTCATAAACAATATCGCGTCCGTTCAATCACAATAATGGTAGGAGCATAGCTTTAAAAGGACCGATGTCTCGGATTCGATATGTTACCAAATTTTCATCATAAAATTATCAGGTCCACTCTTCATCACATATCAGCATATTGAGAATTGTTATATCGTGCGCTTAAGATTGTCGATCGCGATCGCCGATTAGCCATGTCATTCATTGCACATCAGCATCGCAACAATCATATTGTGTTACATCGGGTGCTTAAGATTGCCGATCGCCGATTTACATCATTCATTGCATCGCCGATATCACAATCGCTTCCTTGCATTTTTATTTATGACCATATCGCTATTCCAAATTTGCAATGCGCAATGTGCAATGTGCAAAATACAAATCGCGAGATACGGTGTGCGATGTGCAATTTGTGACATAACTATCCCCGATCCTTGATATAACATTTCTTAATGATGTGATCACTTCATTTCATTGCACATGTTCTCATCACATGTTCTTAATCGGCAATTTTCCATTGCAATCTTCGATATGATAACTTCCAATGCATGCCTCTAAGCCATTAAGATTTAATCAATATATGGCATAATAACAAAAGTGAAGTCTTGCAAATTAAACTTGAAGCATGGTGAAGAAACATGTGATGTGAATCATCCGATACGACGATTTGTTATTTTAAAAGCGAGCTTGGGTAACCACTATGGGAAAAAAGCAATTGATGACAAATTTGCAGCACACAAAAATCATTTCAATTTCTCATACATTTTAGTTTTAAATAAATAATTCCATAATTAAAAAATGGAATTCAAAACCTCTCTATCTTCATATTTAAATTTTATTATCTTGGATTTGGTCTTGATTCTGGACAATTTATAAAATCATGGAGTTTATATGAAACTTATAATATTTTGAGAAACATTCGTTACTGCAAATTGTCCTTCTCATTTCTGATGCATTTGTTTTAATTTTAACTCCCCTGAGCACTAAGCATTCCATTTTTACATTTTACTGCTTGCTTTAGTTTAAATAAAATAAATAATGATTTTAGGTTACAAGATTTTGGTTAGTTTGACTTCTTCATGTTTTTAATGTTAATTAAAATAAGAAGTCAACTAGTTTGGAAAAATTGATACCTTTCAGGTAAGATCAAAAGAAATTATCCAATGGTAAGATTCATGTACCCATTTTCATTAATTTCCATTTCATTACTTAAGTTTCAGGTTTTTTTTGCTGATATAAAAAATTTGTTTTGCAGTTCTCCATTTTGAAGCTTTCAATCCTCTGCCGAATCCAATTTTTGAGGTCTTATACTCTTCTCCTGACTTTATTTCAAGAAGCAGTGATAATCTTCGTCAAAACAACAACACCAGGAAGTTTCTGAACCTTTAGTTTGTTTCTTTAAGCATTCCTTTTATTAGAAAATGATCAAGATGGTGCTTTGAAACAAGAAGATTGATATCAAGCAGAAAGTTTTCATTGTGGCTGAAGTTTATCGTTACTGCTATCCAAAAGGCCTAAAGCATTTACAACCCTACCAGGTATGATTTTTCTAAATCTCGACATAAGAAGAAATGATTACGCGATTACTTTCTTTTTCTTCATATTGTTGAGACATTGGTATAAACATTCTTGTTTGAGTTTATCTTTCGAAACTGGGATTTTCCTTTCCATTTTTAAAATTTCTTTGTTTTTATTTTTGTTTACTGATTTCTTTCTCATTTTAGCATAAGAATTCTTTTCCTTAGGATTTCAATTTTGATTTTAGTGACTTTGCCATTATTCATATGGAAGGCCTACTTGTTACCTAACAATGGTCAGCATACATGGAGAAAAATAGTTAATAGTCACCTATTAGCTTTTTCTTAAATCTCTTGGTAAAATTTGATTTTCTTATTATAAAGGTAGACATACTTAAGGAAGAGATTACCAATTTAGAGAAGTGGACAAAGTATTATAAAATATGAAGAAATTATTTTTCATCGAAATTGTAATCATTTTGAGATTTCAAAATTTTATTAGGATCTTTCAAAGTTCTATTATCAGTCAAGAAAAGTTATTTTTAACTAAGTAAAGACACTTTACAGCAAAGCACCTTTAACTCTGAAATTGTCGTTCTAACTTTAAGGAGTCAATGATTCTCCTTGTCCCAAAGGTTTATTTTTCTAGAGTATAATCCAGAAATATATTTAAACTTAAAAGATAAGAGGTCTCATCATGAGCCTGCTTACCATAATCATAGGGGAAAAATAGGCTGACATTACCAGCACTGCTAAACAAACTAGGGTAATGGCTTATGAATGCAAACAATTATAAGACAAGGGGTCTCATCACGAGCCAGCTTGTTCAGTCCAATTTTAACCAGTGAATGGCATTGTCAACTATCTGACCACCATACCAGGACAATGGCTTTTAAAGATTTACTTAAAAAATAAAAATTCAAAGAAAAAGAAACATATATTGATCGATTTATCTCTAGATCAATAATTCTTGAAGAGATGGGATTTTGAATCATTGATGATTAAAAAGGTAACCTTGCCGAGACTATAGATGTTTGCTGGCAGCAGTGGCTCTACCTGTGACAAATGAGTATATTCTAAAAGCTAAGCTGTAAAGTGACCCCTGCTTGATCTTTACAACTAATCAAAGACTGATATAGAGTTTTGAAATATTTTAATTTATGAGGAAATTTAAGAAAAATTACAGTTAGATGATCTTGCTTTTATTCAGACTAATGAACTTAGTCAAGCATTTCAAGCATAATTCTCTCTTCTTTAATTATTTTTACTTTAATTTTAGGAAAATCTCATTCATCTCAAATAGAGATAACTGGTTCTTCTCCCGTGTGTCGCCATTGTTGTGGTAAAAACACAAACCCCCCATTTTTGAAGTGAACACATCAATAATGGGGGTCCTTCCTATAAAATTTTTGGCTAAACACTTTTTTGGATTTTTATTTAAGTTGATTGCCCTACGCATTTGTTAATTTTTCATTTTCTTTGTATTCTTGTTTTGATTGCTTTGTTAGTAATCGATTTTTTATAAGCTTCCCATTGACGCTTGTTTCGCCTCATTTCGTTAACTGGTTTGAAAATGATACTCCTTTGAAAGTCTGATTATTTATGTAGTCTGGGTTAAAAATGCATAAAATGTACAATATTGCATTTTGTAAATAAATTAGTTCAATAATGTATTTATTTTAAATATTAACCCCTAGTTAGTTCTCACTAACATTTTTTTTGTTTTTTTAATTTATACAGCCAAATCATGAAGCAACGAGATTTTAGAAATTCACTCCAATTTCCAAATTAATTATTAATTTCCAAAACCCAAAGCATCGAAGTGGCTGTAGTTTATTTTTATTTTCAAAGTAATCAGTAGTTTTAAATTCATAAAATAAAACCAAATAAAATTGGATGTTTAAATTAAATTTCAATTAATTAATCTAATTAAATATATTAAATATAATTTAATTAAATTAAATTAAAAAAAAACATTATAAAAATTGTTCATACATATGCATCGGGGCTTTTAATTGACTGAGGGATTTAAGCACAACCTATTTAACAAAAGCCCCGACACCACACTTCCCCGATTACGAAAAGGCGTAGATGGTAAGTTAGTTTGATTTAATACTAAAAGAATTTTTTATTACCCAATCGGGAGATCGGATCGGAAACTTTTCAATGTGCCAAAGTTTGAAAACCTCCATATCCCTGATTCCCCGATTGCGAAAAGTCAAAGGGGAAAGGGGCATTAACCAAGTTTTTAAAAAATTCATGTTTTGTTTCAACTCATTCGTATGAAAGAGTTAAAAGGAAATGAGCTAATGGGGTAG
>APFE030968858.1:0-15724 GCA_000404065.3 Pinus taeda
ACATCAATATGATACCTAATAACGGAAAAAAGTTAACCAGTTATTTATAAATATTAACAATAATTATATAATATATTTTGATAATAATAATTAATTGATATTTAATTATCAATAATTAAAAACGAAGCTGAATCGTGGTTTTTTTACCTATAATAATCAAACAAATTACATCATTTCATTTCACTGAGACACTCGCCAGAGTGTGTCCTCCTCAGACCCACTCTTGAAATTTTGAAATTTTGATATTTTGAAATTTTGAAATTTTGATGTTTTGAAATTTTGATATTTTGATAATTTTCATTGTTGATTATGGATGCTATGGGGTGAAAATGTGAAATTGAGAAACACTTTTAGCTTATTTCTGACATAAAAAATTGTGAATATTAATGTTTTCTCAATTTCAGCTAGTAGAAACTCATATTTTTCTTGAGAATTTTGTAGTACAGTAAAAGCAATGTTTCTAGAGAATTGTCTTGCCATCATACTTACATGTTTTATAAAAAAAAATATTGATATATAGCTTGAGATATTTGGTGGACATTGAATACTAAAGACAAAGTAAAAGAGTTTTGGAATTCAAATTCTTCTTCGTTACAAAACGAAAGTTTATGGAGTGTAATTGGAATTTTATGGAGAGTAATGCTGATGTGAATATTTCCCTTACTACATTTGTCAAGCATAAACCATGGTATGTCAAGCCTTTGAATGTTCCCCAAGATTCAAACTTTTTAAATTTTTAAGTTTCCTTGCCCTCCTTCTGGCCTTTATCATCAACTTGTATATGCGAATTTTTTCAACATTCTTAAGGGATATTGGTCTCGACTTCATTCACTATGCATTTTTCTTCCCCATCTCACATGCATTGTTGGCTTGCCTATGACATTCTTCGTTATTTCCTCTCAAAAGATGCTAGAATGACACTAAGTCAAAGTAGGGTAGAAAATTCTGAGCTATCTTAATGATTTGGTTCATGGTAATGTTCTTGGTTGTTGTAGTATAGATCATGTGTCTAATAATGATCATGAAATCTCCTATAAGTTGAATTGTTTTATTTCCCATTCTTTGTGCCATGGTAAGAGAGAAAGCCATACATTTATACCTAGTTGTTTTTCTTCCATCGAAGCCCCCAACCATATCTAAATTCAATGATTCCTTCGGGACTAATGACAATCCCTCCCCCTCTTGCCGCCCTAGGATTAACTTTTGAAGCTCAATCAAATGGATGGGTCCATTTTTTTTTGTGGATCTGAGCTATTCCACTAGACCTTCCGAGGATAATAGAATAATCCATTTGGCTTGAGAGTGCTAGGTACACCAAGAACTTCAGGGGCCTCAGAACACTCCCACTGGGCTAACCAAGTAGACTCCAATGATTCCAAGGAAGGGTCTTTGACTAGTTTATGAAATTTCATACATGCTGAAAGGGCACTCATGAATAGAACCTAGCATATTGCCTCTTTCCAGTATAACCATATTTTCCAAATGACATACTTTGGAAGAGTGGACCAAATATCCTCTTGGAGTGAAGGGAGCCTAAATAAGAATTGGTCCAAGAGCTGAAGAAGGTTTGGATCTCTCTAGGTGAGATGGTTCTAAAGAATAGAGGACCAAGAGCCACAACCCACACCCCCTTTGTACAATGACATTGGAGAAAGAGATGTGAGATAGTCTCCTCCTTTGATTCACAAAGATGGCATCTAGAGGGGCTAATCCATCCCATTCTTCAAAGATTCTCTCGAGTAAGAATTTTCTTATGAGCAAGCAACCAATAGAAAAAAATGATTTTTGGGATGGAATTTGTTTACCAGATTTTTCCCCATATCGAATTTTTTGGAGGTAAATGGGTGCAAGAGAGCATGTGGAGATATCCTTCCTTAACTGAGTATGATGTAGGAGCATACAACTCAGCAATTTCGTTTTAATTCTAGTTAACTTAGCGGGTCTTCTGTTTTTCAAGGAAGTCAGATTCTTATGTATTAATCCTTAATGTTTTGAGTAATTAGAATAGGAATTAATTAGATAGTCTGAGGATATTTGTAAATGCTCTCGAATATAAGAGAACATGAGAGATGATGAGTGATGATGAGAGATCTCGAAATCAATTATAAGTCTTAGACTAGAAAGTGGTGTCATGATTCATGGAACTAAAGAGGATTCTTAGGTATTATTAGAGCTAAAAGTGGACTTAGAGGATATTTAGGTTTTAGTTCACGAGATTAAGGATCTGAACGAAAATTGGTTTAACAAAACCTTTTGTATAAATGTAAGCCTAAAATTCATAATAGTGAGGTAGAGAGTCAATCAATCACTCATGAGTTAGAGAGTGAGTCATTTAGGCCTACGGGCAGGAATGGAAAGGCCACTAATATTGAAAATCAGGCCGAGGAAGAAATTATTGTGTAAATGGTTGTTTATTAATATAGATAACTCGACTCTGAGTTTGTGTGATGTGTATTTGAATTGTAAGTTGTTTGTGAACTTGAGTAATTCTGTGTAACCTAGGTTGCAGGTGTGTACAATTAAAGAAGTGCAGAGAGGAGTGTTATGGTTTTACACATAGAAAATCTGGAGAAAGCCTTTAATGTTACAAAAAAGGTGAAAGAAGCATAAAGGCGTGAGCAGAGATCGAGATCAGAGCAGGAGAAAATCGTAAGGCGACAGCAAATACATGGGCAGAAAGTCAAATGGGCTATTACATAATAAGAACCAAATGAATGTAACTGTGCACATGAACCATTGGATTAGCTAGACAAAAGGACAAGGTCTTGTGCGATAGAAGGCTAAGATTAAGGCACGCAAAATGAAGTCAAGAAGATGAATGGCGGAGATTAAGCGATAACCCTTTATTAAGGCAAGTTCTTTAAAGTTTTGTATTGAGCACGTGGGTGGTATTCGCAAGCAGTACGTAGTTCCTCATGCACCCTAAAGGTGTTAAGAGGTCTTTCAAAATTTCACGTGATTACCTTTATCAGTTGACACGTAGCATACGATGGATAGAGAAAACCACTTTTCTCGCGTGCTCTCAATTTGATATTGGTCGAGCTTCATTTCACGGGAGATTGCACGATAGTTATTCGATTGAACGAGTCATATCAACAGTAGAGACTGTTTAGGTTAGTTAGCGAGTGGAAGACATGATAGTCGTTAGGTCGGATGAGGCAAATCAACCATCGAGATTATCTATGTTTTTTAGCGATCGGATGACGTGATAATCATGAGTTCGAGGAAGGACATCGATGACAGAGAGTTAACGCACTAGGGAGAGCATCGATGTATGTGTATATGTTTTTGAAATGGTGGAAAGGTAAGGTTTATGTGTGGTTTATGAGATATTTATATTATACGGGAATGATAATAGGAATAAGCGGGATTGATGTACTTCAGGTTAAGTTAAGAACTAACCAAAGGTTAAGAAGGGTTGTAAGGTTCCACTTAAATGTTTATCAAAGGTTTAGACTTTGGATAGCTAAGTCAAATGTTTCTGCATAGTGTTTATTTAAATAGCCTTAAACTTTGACTAAGTGAAAGTTTTACTAAGTATGGAATTTTTGGAATTCCTGGGACACGCATAGTGTGACATCAAATTATATTTACATACTGTAGGTATATGTGGCTTAGGTTGCAACATTGGGGTATATGTATCTTAGTTTGGCATCATTTGGTGTTAGAGAAGAACAAGGAAATTCTGCATGTAAGAATTCTTTGAGAAAACATAGAACAAAGTTATTCTTTGAAGATGTGTATGGATGCAAGAGGAGATAAGATTTTAAATCTAAGAAACAGTAGGCACAGAAAGATAAATTGTAGTAGAATTTGCAGATGCAAAGGAGACAAAGAGCAATCAATTCAAAGTGTAGGTGAGTGCTAGAACCAGATCATGCAGAGGTCTTGAAGGTGAGGAGATTGTAGCAACCTAGAGCAAGGAGTTCTCAATTGGTTACAGAGGAGAGAACCAGAGAGATGCCAAAAGACTGTGCTCAAAGGAGAGAAGCATAGCGAGGCATGTGTAGCAAGAAGGAGACTTGTTACTGAAGAGGTTTTGTTGCATCTCATAGAAAGATCATAAAGGCAATACCATAGAAGATGTGGGTAGAATTTCTAAGGAATGAAGAAAGCTAGTAAGTATTTTTGATTGATAGAATAGGTGGTGAGAACCTAGTATATCATTTGTGATTGAAATACAAGAGGATAGTTGTGTTCTTAAAAGCTGAATATGAGTTGAAGCCTAGAATGAGCATAGAGAATGCTCAAAGAGGTTCCATAGAATAGAGAACCAAGTTCTTTCTAAAAGACAAAGTATAGAGGAGAGCCTGCTGAGGTGAGTGAGTGAGGAACTCATGAAGATAGAGAAGAGGATGACTATTGATAGTCATAAAAGAGATAACGAAGGTTCTGAGGAAGACCACAATAGAAGAAAAGTGAAGAAGGAGGATGCCAAGGCAAAGGGAGAGAGAATGAGTCAAGAGGGGCATGACAAGGAAATCGTCGAGTTAAAAGAACAACTTAATGTATTAAGGATGATACTAGAGGAAAACCAAAGATAAGGTTAGGTTTTGAGGAAAAAGGAAGTCTAGTGGTCTAAGTTATAGAGAAGGCTACAACAGAAGAAAGTGAAGTGGCTAATAGAGAAACTCAAAGAAGTTGAGTTGGAAATGGAAGTTTCCATTTGTGAAGCAGAACAAGGTGAAGTTCAGGGTAAAGATGAAGACTAGAAATCTGGGGAAGATCTTATGAATTACTGTGAGAATTCAAGACAACAAGGAGATATGATGTCTGGAGAATCAAGTGACACCATAAGGTCTCATGTTCTTAAAATTGATAGTTTGTGTATAATTCCAGGTATTGTAGGAGAAAAGAAACTTTGTAAAGATGTCTTCAGGATGGATGAAGATTTTGAAGTGAAACTTGACAAAGGAAATTTCTCAGAGGAGGAAGAATTTGATTGGTTACATGCAAAAGAGTCTGTGGATAAGTTACTTAATGAGTGAAGACAGTCATTTGAAGCTATCATATAGATGGAAGATCGGGATCTTATTATGATGAAGAATGAAGGAATATTGTCTCAGACAGGTAATCTAATGAATTCTAGTGAAGGACAAATGCATGAGAATATTAATGCAGATGATGGGACAAGGATAGCCATTGAAGAAGGGTTAGAGAGAGACATCAAGAAAAAGTGTATTGAAGAAGAAGGATATCTACTAAAATATGTTAATAAAAAAGAAGTCCATGTAAAAGATTTAACAAAGGGAGAAATGACATATGATGATTGGTCACTAACAATGGAAAGTCTTGTAGAGAATGATCAATCTTTTGAAGCTGTCAAAAGTATGGAAGAGTATCTTTCAGAAGATGAATAATCTGAAGTAAATAATGATGGAGAATGTCTCTTAAATGAGAAAAGTAGTGAATTATTGTAGTAGAAAGAATTTAGTAATACATTGATGTTTGAAGTTGTTACAACATAGAAACATTTTCTTGTGAGAAGAGGAGATGAGAATCAGTCTGAAGAGCTGAGATGTGAAGCAACAGTTGAGATTGTTGAACCTTGTAATTTTCAAATTAACAATTTGTGTACAAAGGCAAGAATTATAAGTGATGATGAAACACTTATGAACCGTCAAAGAGAAGTTAAATTATTGGAATATTTGCTAGAAAAATCAGATTATGATAGTGTGATTGCAGACGAAGGAATTGACTACAGTGGACAAAAGTAGAAATACATCATTGAAACAAATCTTGTGGAAGACAGACTTACTGACTGTTTCGAGAGTCCATTAGAAAATTCTTTAAAGAGGTTGAATCACCATACTGATGTGCTGATAGAGGAGTAAAAATCGAAGTAGCATACTAAAATTTTTCCAAAGGAAGAAGAGGCACTGAGGCCTTATGTGTTTTATTTTAATAATAGTTTTGTGGGTGCCGGTTTTGTTGCAGATGCTGGAGAAAATATGGCACATACGAGAAACCAAGTAAATATGGAAGAGGAGGAAAATTATATTGGAATCAATGAACAACATATTGATGTATTTAAGAGGAATCAAGTACAAAGGAAATTGGAGGACAATTTACTTTCTGAGAGTAAATTTCTAGATATTGAAGAGAGGTTGTTTGGAAAGCAACAAGAGGGTAAGGATGAAAGGGCACTAGTAAGAAACCAACAACTTCAAAGAGAAGACAACAAATAATAGTTTGAAGATGAGTGGATAGAGTACAAAAACAAATGGTAGAGTAGTTATCAGTCAAAAGATAAATTGGAAATAGAGATTGAAAGAATAATAAGATTGATCATAAAGGTGCCTCAGAAGAAAGCAACAGTAAGAAGACCGAGAAACGAAAAAAGAAAGACAACAATAGATTGTGAAAGCATAGCTAGTGGGGCAAAGCAACATAAAGAGTGGAAAACTAGAGAACAACAACAAATAATAGTAGCAACCAAAGGCAAATCATAGAACAAATTATGGGATGCAGGAAGACAAAGGTCGGAAGCACATGATTAGGAGATCATGATTATTTTAACCTTAAAAGTGTGATGCAGGAGCATATAGCTCAATAATCTTGTTTTAATTTAGGTTAACTTAGGGGGTCTTGTGTTTTCAAGGAAGCTGGATTCCTATGTATGTAATCATTAATGTTTTGAGTAACTAGAATAGGAATTAAATAGATATTGTGAGGATATTTGTAAATTCTCTTGAACATAGGAGAACATGAGTGATGATGAGTGATGATGAGAGAGTTGGAAATCAATTATAAGTCTTAGACTAGAAAGTGGTGTCATGATTTGTGGAACTAGAGAGGATTCTTATGTATTACTAGACTTAAAAGTGGAATTAGAGGATATACAAGATTTAGTTAAGTAGATTAAGGATTTGAACCAGAATTGGTTAAATAGAACCTTTTATATAAATGTAAGCCTAAAAGGTATAATAGTGAGGTAGAGAGTCAGTCAGCCATTCAGGAGTTAGAGAGTTAGTCATTTATGTGTACGGGCAGGAAAGGAAAGGCCACTAATATTGAAAATCAGGTCGAGGAAGAAATTCATTTGTAAATGGTTTTTTATTAATAAAGATAACTTGATTCTAATTTTGTGTGATGTGTGTTTGAATTGTAAGTTGTGTGTGAACTTGAGTAATTCTATGTAACGTAGGTTGTAGGTGTTGTAATGTAGGTTGCAGAATCAAAAAAGAAGTGTAGAGAGGAGTGTTATGGTTTTATGCACAGACAGATTCGGAGAAAGCCTTTAATGTTACATCGAACATGAAAGAAGCATAAAGGCACAAGCAGAGATCGAGATCAGAGCAGGTGAAAATCGTAAGGTGAGAACAAATACATAGGCAGAAAGTTGAATGGGCTATTACATATTAAGAACCAAAAGAACGTAACGGTGCATAGGAACCATTGGATCAATCAAATAAACGGATGAGGTTATGTGCGATAGAAGGGTAAGATTAAGTCGTGCAAAATGAATCCAAGAAGATGAATGGTAGAGATTAAGCGATAACATTTTATTAAGTCGAGTTCTTTAAAGTTTTGTATTAAGAACATGGGTGGTATTCGTAAGGGGTATGAAGTTTCTCACACCTCGTAAAGGTGGTAAGTGGTCTTTCAAAATTTCAAGCGGTTTTGTTTAGTGACTAACATGTACCATAAAATGGAGAGAGAAAACCATTTTTCTCTCTTGCTCTCGATCTGATATCGGTTGAGCTCAATTTCACACGAGTTTGTGCAAAATCTATTCAATTGAATGGGTCACATAAACGGTAGGGTTTTTCAGGTTATTTGGCGAGCAGATGAATTTCTATCTGTTAGATCGGATGAGACAGATCAACGATGGATATCAGCTAAGTTTGTTAGCGATCGGGTGACGCAATAACCATCAGATCGAGGAATGTGATCGACAATGGATATTTAACGCGCTAAGGAGTGCATCAATGTATGTGTAAAGGTTTGTGAAATGGTGGAAAGGTAAGGCTTAAGTGTGGTTTATGAGATATTTCTATTATATGGGAATGATAATAGAAATAAGCATGATTGATGTATTTCGGGTAAGTTAAGAATTAACCAAAGGTTAAGAAGGGTTGTAAGGTTTTTCTTAAAGGTTTATGAAAGGTTTACAATTTGGATAAATAATTCAAACATTTTTGCATAGAGTTTATTTAAAGAGCCTTAAACCTTGACTATGTGAAAGTTTTACTAAATATGGAATTTTTCGAATTCCTTGGACACGCATATCATGAAATGAAATTGGATTTGCATACTGCATGTATATGTGGCTTAGGTTACATCATTGGGGTATATACAGCTTAGGTTTGCATCAGAGTAGCTGGCACTCTACCAACCCCACTTGCCTTCCTCATATAGTGCAATCGGGGCACACCCTTGAAACTTTTTCTAGAGCCTTTCTCCTTAGGGGAGAAGAGCCTCGAGGATTTTTTATAGCTGCCACCCCTTCCAACCTCCATGCTCATTCCACTCAATGATCTAGTGCAATGTTTCCACTCCCCTATTTATCAAGAGGAACTGAAGATACACCAAGCAAGAATGAAACTGCATGGGCTAAATTCCCATTACAGAATTTGAGAAAATTTTGATGGTGGCTCTATTTCCTCAGAACTTGTTCAAATTATCCCTAGAGGAGTTGATCATACACCATATAGGGGAACCGAATCTAGTGGCCACATGGCCATTCTGAACAACAACTCATGTTAGTAATTGAAATTCAATAAATTTTTTCTCCTCTTGCCATATTTACAATTCTCGGGTCCCTCATGCCCAACCCTCCACATTTTTTTTGGGCTTTGACTGTTTTCCAATTAACTAAGTGGTATTTCTTCGTATATTTTTTACCTCCTTTCCACATGATTTTTCTTATATGTATAACCATTTGATGAAGAACACTTTTGCGAGCTTTTAAAGGAGTGAACTAATATCAAGGGCTTGTCGATAGGACTGATTTCACCAAGATTTCCCTACCTGCATTATTGAGTCAAGTCCCACCGTAGTTTACAATTTGTGTTTTCATTTTATCCTACACCTTTTACCAGGAATAGGGAGTAGTGTGACTAGGAATATTGGAATTCCTACGTAATTGAAGTCCTTCCAATCTCTCATAGCTTTGTATCCTAGAATTTCTTCAATCTTTTTTCTTTTAGCCTTGAGATATTCCAACTCTATATTTGGTTTTTTATATCATTCATGACTCCCCTAGATGTCGTGAGAAATTTGTTGAGAATGTTTTTGAAGCACCTAGCTATAGTGGTAGAGGCACCTCCCATTAATATTGTGTTAGCCACAAACTCATCGTGATTTATGCTTTTGATGCCTTCCCAGAATCGATGCCATGAATGCTAAGATAGGAACATTTATTCTCTGAAGTTTTTCTCAGAGCATCAAGCATAATTAAATATAATAAGGGTGGGAGGGGGCAGCCTCTCAAAAATTTGAAGAAGCCAACAACCCTATCATTCACCATCAGAGCAATCTGGGGTGAGGCAATACAAAGGCTATCATGCTTATAAATGTCTCATCAATCCCTAATGTTTGAATGACATTCAACTAAAAACTATGTTTAACCTGGTCAAAGGCCTTCGCCATCTCCATCTTAACGATCATGCATTGATCTCCTCTTCGCTAGGTATATTTTAGAGCCTCTTAGATAAGGATGATTAATGAGCACGCAACTGACCTTAAACATAGGAGAATCAAGTCTTCTGCTTTAGCAGAGCATGTGGAGAAAGAAAAACATCATGTTTGTATTGAGGAGGCTAGCGTTATTGCTAGAGTTTCACAGTTCCATCATCGAAAATTTAGGGAAGCCTTTGAGATTGAAAAAAGGCTGAGAAATCTCAATAGAGAGGATGGCTGGAAGATCAGTAGTTTCTGGGTCCCAGCATTCTCATCCTAGTCATTTCTCCCCTTCCTCCCCTCCCTCATTTATAGCTTCTTCTTGTTGTCATGTATCCTTTGGCCTTTGTTCTTTGTTGAGTTGTTGATATAGTATGAGGTCTTTTAATAACATTTAGTTTATGCTTTAAGTTATATACTAATAATTTTAACTAATAAAAGAAAAATAATTACTTTAATATTGAAATCGATCTATGATATATGTTAATTTAACAATTAATTAAATCTAAATATTTAAAATATTATAGTTTTATTCTTTCTAACACTTGAATTAATCTAATATTTATATTTTTATATATATTTATTAAATAGTTAATACCTTTTATAACTAACTATTAATTTATAATCATTTAATATTAATTAATCTATATATATATAAATATAATTTTATAAAATAGTTAAAACCTCTATGTAAATTCATATGTCCCTTTGACTTTTAACTTATTTTTATGCCCCTCGTCCAGTCCAACTAACCATTTCCTAGTCAAATTTAGCCATTAGTCAATATAGTCGTTGCCTAGTCAAGTATTATAGTTGTTGGAGGTTCTTCTATGACTATTTAACTTGCAAAGCTGGATCTGATTCTTCAACTGGTTGGTTCGAAATGCATCGACAAATGAAATATCATGTGATTTACGCTGAAAAATATCTCTTAAACATGATATGGATAATGGAAGCCTCAATTAAACAAGCATGATATTGTCAAATATTTGTCTCCGACGGACAAAACCCCCCTCCTTTTTAGAGATTAAGAGGGGAAATAATGACTAGACATGACATGCCAGTAGCTTCGAAAATATCTTATAAGAGACATTACAGAGGGAAATCACCTAAAATCTAGAGAATGATCCAGGATTTGATTATGTAGGGATTAAATCCAAAAAGGTAGAGTTTATGTTTTGCCCCATAGTACCACTTAAATGAGCATCCCACCAGCCTACATAGGTCCTTATTAGTCACATCCCGGAGGGAATGGAAAAAGCTTGTTGAGAAACCATCCATACCCAACACCTTATTAGGGGTAAAGGAGAAGATTACTTTTCGGATTTCCTCCTATGTCAGAGGAAAGTCAAAGAATGATTCCAATGGTACATAATTTAAGGAGTATCACACTAGCCTACATAGGTCCTTCTTAATAACATGCCAAATGAATGGAAAAATTTGGTAAAGACACCATTTAGACCCGATCCCTTATTAGTGAGGAAGGAGATGATTACTTTTTGGATTTCCTCTTGTATCAAAGGAGTAGTCAGAGAGTGATTCCATTCCTTCAAAACTAAGTGGGGAATTCCCTCGAGGAAGAAGTATCTATTTTCTAAGTCCCATTTATGATCCTTAGTGTATATATCTTTATAGTTCCCTATAACAACTCTTTTAATTTCTTCAAAATTATTGGTGATCTCACCCCCATGAGTAATATTTTTTTTAAATTCTCAAAACTTAGCTTGTTTGTGAGACAACTTAGTATTCCTATCCCTTGCCTTAAGCTAGTTATTTATTGATTGTAGTCTCTGGTACTCGTCTTCCTTCTCAGAGTTGTGTGTAGGCTCTTGAAGGTTTTGACTTCCTTTTCTATCTCTAATTGTTGGATCAGAATGGTTTCAATTCTCCCTTGAATTGCTTCTAGTTTTTCTTCCATATTTTTTATGTTTAACATTCTTTCGAATTTATGCTCCTTGAGCCAAGTTTTGATGTCTCCTTTAATTTTGTGAATATTAGCCTCCTAGATAGTAGTTTTGTTCCCATCAATTCAACTTGACCATGAGATGGTGACCATATTGAAGAAGTTAGGAATTTACATCCATTAGGGATAGTAACAAAAGGTAATAGGGCCCAAATCCAAAGGTAGGGATATGTCTAGTTGAATCGACCAATGATATGATCCAGCGCATTGGATGATGGAGGATTTAATGCTATAATTAAAAGTGATGATACTTTCAATAGAAAGGAACTGGTGCACATGGGCCACTCTATGGTTTGGACCCACTCTTTTGTTAGTCTAGGTGTATGAGAATTTTTCAGGTTTGACATCATATAGGTTCAAGGCTAGGATGAGGTCATCCATGTGTTCTTGCTAGGCATCACGAATTATGGAGCCCCCTATTTTTTTGCGATTTCCCATTGTGGTATTGAATTCTCCCTAAGTAATGCAGTTATTCTTGAACTCAATGGTTTTCAGCTCCATCAAGGAGTTCCAACACTCTTTCTTTTCCCAAAAGTGGACGAGCATGTACAAATTGATCGTTGTGAAGAGTTGTTGTTTCTAAATAATACTAAAAATAGTTTCTATTGAGTGGGACATTTTTAGAGTACTTACCAGGTTTAGATTTTTCGGATTCCATAATGTGCAAACACGTCCAGATGTTCCTCTTAAACTACATGTTTCCATCTTGCTAGTGTTCCAAAACTTATGTTTGATAAATATGATAGACTCCTAACCCATCTTTGTTTCTTGTAGGAGGGTGACTTCTTTTCTTTCTTTATTGATAAGGGATTTTACTTCCCTGATTGGTTTTACTAAACCAAGACCCTACAATTCCAAGGTATAATATTCATTAATCAAATTTTACGGTTATCCATGCCCTTATTAAGGCTTGTGTTGTTTCCACCCCCCAACCACACCACCTACTTTGTTTCCTACATTCACTAGTTGATGTGGAATAGTGTGGTGGACTCCTAATTCTTCTTATTTTGAGTTTTTCTGGTATAACTTCATTGTTTGTTTTGCATCATATATATATATATATATATATCAGAGGCTGCCTCTGCCTTGTTCCCTCCAATCTATTGTTAACTGAGCTATATTGTACAACAAGTTCCTTACGTTCGAAGGGGGCCATGAATCCTTCTATTTCCTCCTCTTCATCTGAAGAATCATTGGAACTGTTGTTGGTGTCAAGACTTGAAGTAGACACCTTCTTCCTTTTGTCATTCGATCCTTGGGGACAGAATGAGGGGGGAGGCTAGGGGGGATCTGAACTAACAACCCCAACCACAAACCCCAATATTCCAAATCTATTCTCATTTTCCAAATCGAGACCAAATCCAACCAATGACCTCTAATAGGGGGCTAAGTCCACTCAAAAGTTGGCCTAAACCGAATCTGGGTTGCTGACAAGAGGATGAAGCTCTGAGAAATTTTGATTCTTAACCTACGTCTATTGATATTTTGGATCCCTAGAGAGCTTCTCCACGGATGCTCCAATTTTAGGGTAACCTTTTGCAAAGTATCCATATTCACGGAACAACTTTCACCTGAATGGTAACTTATCATAATCAATGCCTTACACATGCGACCAAATATTCATATAGAGGTTGACTGCTGCCATAAACCCTTTTTAAATCCAACTCTGCACACATCCAAGCATAGGAGAAAAGGCCATATTTAGGCTCAGATTAGTCAATCTACCTCCCCAAAGACTTCCTAATAAGACGGAAATTCACAGCATTGTAGCAATGGAGGGGGTGCACCTAGACTGGAACTGAAGACAAAACATCATAATCAGTGTTGAAATTGGGACTCCATTGATCTAGATAGAGCCCCTTGGTGGCCATAAACTACAAAATGCTCGCGAACACAAATTCATGATCTAGACGATTCTCAAGATAAAAGTTGTAGAAACCCTTGCCACAGAAAGAGGAAATAAAAGTAGCCTCCATCAGAGGATTCCAGTTCTTTGCAATCGATTCTTGAACCGTATGAGGGGAGGACCAAAGGCCCATGAACTACTCAATAAGGCCTCTTCATAAACTTAGAATCCCCCTGCTTGCTAAAATTAAGGGCAGAGGCGACAAGAGTATTGGAAGCTTCAATTTCCACCTCAAACAACACTTCTAGAGGAGGCGAAAAAATACTCTCTGAGCTAGGAAATGAAACTGCGGGCGACTGCATAGCCTAGGATGATGAGAGACCAAGCTAGAGGTAGTGATGGAAGAGGAATAGGGACCCACTCAATAAGGTGGAGAATAACCGTGGGAACCAAGCCACTAGCCAAATCATAAGAATGACACCAACCCAATAGGAGGCTACGAACAAGTAGAGGAGGATCTAGGGGAATAAGTAAAGTCAAGTCAAACTGAAATAGACATGACCAATAGGGAACTAGTGGCATCGGCTAGAGGGGCGAAACCGAATAGAGGGCCATGGTTCTTAAAATCATCATCTCAATATTAAAACCTCCATGAAATTTAACCTATCATTAGCTAGCCTTCATTACAATGTTGATTTTCTGACATAAGTTTGCACTAGTCATCTCAGTCAACTAGCTCCTCCAACATCTCCCCCGCCCTCAAATCTACGATTAGCAGAGTGCCAAGAATGTTGCGAATGCCGGATTTTTCTAAGAAATAAGTCTGGGAGTTCCATTTATTTCTCATCTTGGCCTACATGAGGTAGGATTCAAAATTATTTTCCCATGTAGGTTCCTCAACCTTTTCCTATTTGATTTTTTGTATGTGTATTCCCAATTCAATTTTTCCAATGAGGTCAAATATTGATTTAATTCATGGTTCGAGTGTAATCTCTTCTTCATCATACCCTACCTTTAATTTGTATATGGATAAAACATATTAAAGTTGCTATGTTAGGAGGTAATCAAGAAGCTCAAAGTAAAAAAAAGGCAAGTTTTGGGCTATCAAGGATATCATCCAAGTTGTATGGGGTGTCAACTGGAATTTCAAGCAATATTTTCAAAAAATCGGTGGGCTTTTTTATTTTTATACAAGTTAAATTAATTGTGTTGTCATTATTACTTGATTGATTCCCTCAAAATTGTCTCTTTGATTTATTCTTCACTCTTTGATTGTCACCATACACGTGCATGCCTTTTACTCATCACTTTTCCCACGTAGTGGATAGTAATTGTGAAAAAAAATGAAATAACCTCTACTGATCATTTGATGATAATGGTATGTAAGGAACATGTAACTTATCGAAAAGAGAAAACCATAGTTGATTACTCTAGTTGATGGGTCCCTCTACTTGTCTTTTATGATATATTCTATGAGGGTTATAATCTATGTTGTTAGACATGAGTGATTTTCTGGAACTACTTGCAAATGAATAGCCAATTATTCTTTTATAGCTCATTGAACTGTCAAATCATACTCTATGTGTTTGTTCGGCAAGATTCTTCTTTCGTGATCCAAGTCAGTTCTTCCCTTATATTCTATATGTTGTTCTTCTTTATACTGTTGTCATTTTGAACATTGTTTCTCCCTAAGGAGATTGTGAAGATCACGCTCCTTCTCCATTATGTTGCTTTAATCTAGTTACCTAGGTCATCTTTCCAATTACTTTTCTTATTCAAAAGACCATTATGTCAGTCATATCTATAACTACTTTCTAATTAATTTAATTGAATTAATTTTAAAATGCAAAAACAAAAAAAATTAATAACTTAATAAAATTCAATTAGCTCTATCTTTTTAATAGATTAGTCCTTTACATATTAATTGGTTAGCTTTTTCATCCATAGTCCTATGGCTAACCTATGTTAAATATTACTAAGCTATATATCTCTTAAGGCATGCATCATTAACATGTGATTTGAGAATTTTCCCTTGCAAAGTCTTCAATTTTATAACTCTTGAAGGTGAGATGTCCTCAATAGGAAATGGTTCTAACCACACAATTTCAAGTTTCTTCTCCTAGCCTTTAACTTTAATGGCATATAGTATTACCATATTACCAACTTGAAAATGTTTAGCCTAAAGTTTCCCATCATCCAATGTGTTTTTATGTTTCTTGTTGACCTATTGATGGTAAAGGGCGAAAATACAATATTCCTCTAGTTGGTGTTATTTTTCAGTCACTCCTTTT